>WNGS01125534.1:40317-54605 GCA_020271785.1 Procambarus virginalis | reverse complement strand
GTACACACACACACTACCACAGTGGTACAGTGGTACTACACACACATACTACCACAGTGGTACAGTGGTACTACACACACACACTACCACAGTGGTACAGTGGTAGTACACACACACACACTACCACAGTGGTACAGTGGTAGTACACACACACACTACCACAGTGGTACAGTGGTACTACCACACACTACCACAGTGGTACAGTGGTAGTACACACACACTACCACAGTGGTACAGTGGTAGTACACACACACACTACCACAGTGGTACAGTGGTAGTACACACACATACTACCACAGTGGTACAGTGGTAGTACACACACACTACCACAGTGGTACAGTGGTAGTACACACACACTACCACAGTGGTACAGTGGTAGTACACACACACTACCACAGTGGTACAGTGGTAGTACACACACACACTACCACAGTGGTACAGTGGTAGTACACACACACTACCACAGTGGTACAGTGGTAGTACACACACTACCACAGTGGTACAGTGGTAGTACACACACACACTACCACAGTGGTACAGTGGTAGTACCACACACACTACCACAGTGGTACAGTGGTACACACACACACTACCACAGTGGTACAGTGGTAGTACACACACACTACCACAGTGGTACAGTGGTAGTACACACACTACCACAGTGGTACAGTGGTACTACACACACACACTACCACAGTGGTACAGTGGTAGTACACACACACTACCACAGTGGTACAGTGGTAGTACACACACACACTACCACAGTGGTCAGTGGTAGTACACACACACTACCACAGTGGTACAGTGGTAGTACACACACACTACCACAGTGGTACAGTGGTAGTACACACACACTACCACAGTGGTACAGTGGTAGTACACAAACACACTACCACAGTGGTACAGTGGTAGTACACACACTTACCACAGTGGTACAGTGGTTGTACACACACACACTACCACAGTGGTACAGTGGTAGTACACACACACTACCACAGTGGTACAGTGGTAGTACACACACACACTACCACAGGGTACAGTGGTACTACACACACACACTACCACAGTGGTACAGTGGTAGTACACACACACTACCACAGTGGTACAGTGGTAGTACACACACTACCACAGTGGTACAGTGGTAGTACACACACACTACCACAGTGGTACAGTGGTAGTACACACACACACTACCACAGTGGTACAGTGGTACTACACACACACACTACCACAGTGGTACAGTGGTAGTACACACACACTACGACAGTGGTACAGTGGTAGTACACACACACTACCACAGTGGTACAGTGGTAGTACACACATACTACCACAGTGGTACAGTGGTACTACACACACATACTACCACAGTGGTACAGTGGTACTACACACACACACTACCACAGTGGTACAGTGGTAGTACACACACACTACCCCAGTGGTACAGTGGTAGTACACACACACACTACCACAGTGGTACAGTGGTAGTACACACACTACCACAGTGGTACAGTGGTAGTACACACACACACTACCACTGTGGTACAGTGGTAGTACACATACACACTACCACAGTGGTACAGTGGTACTACACACACATACTACCACAGTGGTACAGTGGTAGTACACACACTACCACAGTGGTACAGTGGTAGTACACACACACTACCACAGTGGTACAGTGGTAGTACACACACACTACCACAGTGGTACAGTGGTAGTACACACACACTACCACAGTGGTACAGTGGTAGTACACACACACTACCACAGTGGTACAGTGGTAGTACACACACACTACCACAGTGGTACAGTGGTACTACACACACACACTACCACAGTGGTACAGTGGTAGTACACACACACCTACCACAGTGGTACAGTGGTAGTACACACACACTACCACAGTGGTACAGTGGTAGTACACACACACACTACCACAGTGGTACAGTGGTACTACACACACACACTACCACAGTGGTACAGTGGTAGTACACACACACACTACCACAGTGGTACAGTGGTAGTACACACACACACTACCACAGTGGTACAGTGGTACTACACACCACACTACCACAGTGGTACAGTGGTAGTACACACTACCACAGTGGTACAGTGGTACTACACACACACACTACCACAGTGGTACAGTGGTAGTACACACACACTACCACAGTGGTACAGTGGTACTACACACACTACTACCACAGTGGTACAGTGGTAGTACACACACTACCACAGTGGTACAGTGGTAGTACACACACACTACCACAGTGGTACAGTGGTAGTACACACACACCTACCACAGTGGTACAGTGGTAGTACACACACACACTACCACAGTGGTACAGTGGTAGTACACACACACTACCACAGTGGTACAGTGGTAGTACACAACACACTACCACAGTGGTACAGTGGTACTACACACACACCTACCACAGTGGTACAGTGGTAGTACACACACACTACCACAGTGGTATAGTGGTAGTACACACACACTACCACAGTGGTACAGTGGTAGTACACACACACACATACCACAGTGGTACAGTGGTAGTACACACACACACTACCACAGTGGTACAGTGGTAGTACACACACACTGCCACAGTGGTACAGTGGTAGTACACACACACACACTACCACAGTGGTACAGTGGTAGTACACACACACTACCACAGTGGTACAGTGGTAGTACACACATACTACCACAGTGGTACAGTGGTAGTACACACACACACTACCACAGTGGTACATTGGTAGTACACACACACTACCACAGTGGTACAGTGGTACTACACACCATACTACCACAGTGGTACAGTGGTAGTACACACACACTACCACAGTGGTACAGTGGTAGTACACACACACTACCACAGTGGTACAGTGGTAGTACACACACACACTACCACAGTGGTACAGTGGTAGTACACACACACTACCACAGTGGTACAGTGGTAGTACACACACACACTACCACAGTGGTACAGTGGTAGTACACACACTACCACAGTGGTACAGTGGTAGTACACACACACTACCACAGTGGTACAGTGGTACTACACACACACTACCACAGTGGTACAGTGGTAGTACCCACACACTACCACAGTGGTACAGTGGTAGTACACACACACTACCACAGTGGTACAGTGGTAGTACACACACTACACAGTGGTACAGTGGTATTACACACCACACTACCACAGTGGTACAGTGGTAGTACACCACTACCACAGTGGTACAGTGGTAGTACACACACACTACCACAGTGGTACAGTGGTAGTACACACACTACCACAGGACCACAGTGGTAGTACACACACACTACCACAGTGGTACAGTGGTAGTACACACACACACCCTACACAGTGGT
The DNA here is from genome assembly GCA_020271785.1 of Procambarus virginalis. Taxonomy (NCBI): domain Eukaryota; kingdom Metazoa; phylum Arthropoda; class Malacostraca; order Decapoda; family Cambaridae; genus Procambarus; species Procambarus virginalis. The sequence continues at coordinate 51,223 of WNGS01125534.1, read as the reverse complement.
ACAGTGGTAGTACACACACACTACCACAGTGGTACAGTGGTAGTACACACACACTACCACAGTGGTACAGTGGTAGTACACACACACTACCACAGTGGTACAGTGGTAGTACACACACACTACCACAGTGGTACAGTGGTAGTACACACACTACCACAGTGGTACAGTGGTAGTACACACACACTACCACAGTGGTACAGTGGTAGTACACACACACTACCACAGTGGTACAGTGGTAGTACACACACACTACCACAGTGGTACAGTGGTAGTACACACACACATACCACAGTGGTACAGTGGTAGTACACACACACTACCACAGTGGTACAGTGGTAGTACACACACACACTACCACAGTGGTACAGTGGTAGTACACACACACTACCACAGTGGTACAGTGGTAGTACACACACACTACCACAGTGGTAGTGGTAGTACACACACACACTACCACAGTGGTACAGTGGTAGTACACACATACTACCACAGTGGTACAGTGGTAGTACACACACATACCACAGTGGTACAGTGGTACTACACACACACTACCACAGTGGTACAGTGGTAGTACACACACACTACCACAGTGGTACAGTGGTACTACACACACATACTACCACAGTGGTACAGTGGTACTACACACACACACTACCACAGTGGTACAGTGGTAGTACACACACTACCACAGTGGTACAGTGGTAGTACACACACTACCACAGTGGTACAGTGGTATACACACACACTACCACAGTGGTACAGTGGTAGTACACACACTACCCACAGTGGTACAGTGGTAGTACACACACACTACCACAGTGGTACAGTGGTACTACACACACATACTACCACAGTGGTACAGTGGTACTACACACACACACACACTACCACAGTGGTACAGTGGTACTACACACACACACTACCACAGTGGTACAGTGGTAGTACACACACACACTACCACAGTGGTACAGTGGTAGTACACACACACTACCACAGTGGTACAGTGGTAGTACACACACCACTACCACAGTGGTACAGTGGTATTACACACACACACTACCACAGTGGTACAGTGGTAGTACACACACACTACCACAGTGGTACAGTGGTAGTACACACACACTACCACAGTGGTACAGTGGTAGTACACACACACTACCACAGTGGTACAGTGGTAGTACACACACACTACCACAGTGGTACAGTGGTAGTACACACACACACTACCACAGTGGTACAGTGGTAGTACACACACACTACCACAGTGGTACAGTGGTAGTACACACACACTACCACAGTGGTACAGTGGTAGTACACACACACACTACCACAGTGGTACAGTGGTAGTACACACACACACTACCACAGTGGTACAGTGGTAGTACACACACACTCCACAGTGGTACAGTGTAGTACACACACCACTACCACAGTGGTACAGTGGTAGTACACACACACACACTACCACAGTGGTACAGTGGTAGTACACACACACTACACAGTGGTACAGTGGTAGTACACACACACTACCACAGTGGTACAGTGGTAGTACACACACACTACCACAGTGGTACAGTGGTAGTACACACACACTACCACAGTGGTACAGTGGTAGTACACACACACTACCACAGTGGTACAGTGGTAGTACACACACACTACCACAGTGGTACAGTGGTAGTACACACACACTACCACAGTGGTACAGTGGTAGTACACACACACTACCACAGTGGTACAGTGGTAGTACACACACACTACCACAGTGGTACAGTGGTAGTACACACACACTACCACAGTGGTACAGTGGTAGTACACACACACTACCACAGTGGTACAGTGGTAGTACACACACACTACCACAGTGGTACAGTGGTAGTACACACACACTACCACAGTGGTACAGTGGTAGTACACACACACTACCACAGTGGTACAGTGGTAGTACACACACACACTACCACAGTGGTACAGTGGTAGTACACACACACTACCACAGTGGTACAGTGGTAGTACACACACACTACCACAGTGGTACAGTGGTAGTACACACACACTACCACAGTGGTACAGTGGTAGTACACACACACTACCACAGTGGTACAGTGGTAGTACACACACACTACCACAGTGGTACAGTGGTAGTACACACACACTACCACAGTGGTACAGTGGTAGTACCCACACACTGCCACAGTGGTACAGTGGTAGTACACACACACGCCACAGTGGTACAGTGGTAGTACACACACACAACCGCAGTGGTACAGTGGTAGTACACACACACACTACCACAGTGGTACAGTGGTAGTACACACACACTACCCACAGTGGTACAGTGGTAGTACACACACACACAACCACAGTGGTACAGTGGTAGTACACACACACACAACCACAGTGGTACAGTGGTAGTACACACACACTGCCACAGTGGTACAGTGGTAGTACACACACACACAACCACAGTGGTACAGTGGTAGTACACACACACACAACCACAGTGGTACAGTGGTAATACACACACACTGCCACAGTGGTACAGTGGTAGTACACACACACAACCACATTGGTACAGTGGTAGTACACACACACACTACCACAGTGGTACACTGGTAGTACACACACACTACACAGTGGTACAGTGGTAGTAGTACACACACTACAACAGTGGTACAGTGGAGTACACACACACTGCCACAAGTTTTTTGGTTCAGTCTTGGTAGGGGTAGACGTGAAGTGGCAGCGGTCCGTGTATACCGAGGGGAACACTAGGGTCAAGGTGCTTGTGTACTGTGCAGTGAGAAACAGAACAGTGTCAATGGAACCGTGGCAGTGTAAATCAACACACTGATCAAATATTTTATTTATTTTATTTATTTATTTATTTATTTATTTATTTATATATATACAAGAAGGTACATTGGGTTTGTGAGAATACATAGCATAGTATTTACAATCTTGTAAAGCTACTAGTAGGCGCAGCGTTTCGGGCAGGTCCTTAATCTAACAGATAATTTTAAGTAGGTAAATTCTAGCAGAATTAATAAAATGATAACAATACATTGCAAAAAATGAGATGAGAGAGATTAGTAATTATTAAAGCACATTGGTATATTAAAGCTCCGATTGATTACATTGACAACTTGATTGGTAATTTAAACAAGATTAATTGACACCATACAGCATTGATAGCGCATATAAGACAGCAATGATCACAATGGTAAGATGTTCGATTGGGTACATAAAGATTGGGAGATTGGGTAGCAATAGATACAAAGTGCATTTTAAAGCAAAAGGTAAAAAACTAAGAAGATGAAATTAGGTACTTTTAGTTTTGTTTTTGAATGACGCAAAAGTTGGACAGCTTTTCAATTCATTAGGGAGTGAGTTCCATAGACTGGGTCCCTTTATTAGCATGGAGTGTTTACACAGATTAAGTTTAACTCTGGGGATATCAAAGTGATATTTTATTTCTGGTGTGGTGATAATGGGTCCTATTACATCTGTCCAGGAGAGTTTCAGAGCAGGATTTGCATTTAAGAACAGGTTTTGTAAATGTAGTTGACACAAGAGAATTTGTGGAGTGAGATTATGTTTAGCATGTTTAGGGAGTTAAACAAGGGCTGAGTGTTGTCTGAAAGCAGAATTTGTTATTATTCTGATAGCAGATTTTTGCTGGGGGATTATGGACTTGAGGTGGTTTGCAGTGGTTGAACCCCAAGCACAGATTCCATAATTAAGATAGGGATAGATTAGTGCATGTATAGAGAGATGAGAGCAGAGTTAGGTACATAATATCTGATTTTGGAGAGTATACCACTGTTTTAGAGACTTTCTTAGTTATGTTTGTATGTGGGTGCTGAAGTTGAGTCTCTTGTCTAGGAATAGGCCAGAACTTTCCATCATTTTTATTGCTAATGTTTACATTGTCTATCTGAAGCTGAATTGCATTTGTAGATTTGCATCCATAAGATGTAGTAGGTCTTTTCTATGTNCAAAGACCTCAGTTCAATAAAACCTGAAATTTTCAGACTCCGTAAAATTTCTAATTTTATGTGAATAAAGTCAATGTTAATTTGTCAATGTTAACTGTTGTCAATAAAGAAGTTAAGCATAAGGAGCTAACCTTGTGGTGGGAGGAGCAGCAGGCAGCAGAAGGTGAAGGCCAGCGGTGTCTCCATCTTCAGGTCGCCTCCCTCAGGACACCAGCTTCAAATGTAACTTCTCGTGGCTTGCGGCGATAACTTCCCTTCCTGAAGAACAGGCTCTCCTCGCGCTCCTTGGTGAGTCTCTACGCTCAAGGCTTCACAGTTCTAGCTACTGTTTCATCTAGTATCGATAATATTAATCACACTTTAAAAATTAAGGGACTTTCATTTTCTCGTCGATATAATATGGTAGTTTACTACACAAAGGACTATTGAACACTATTTAGCCTGCTCTGGGAGCCATACACACTCCACAGCCTGCATGAAGGCCTGCCAGGTCAGGAGTCATGTTAGGATATGTGCATTCATGTAAGATTATCATCAGTTTGTATCTGTATTTGTATGCATTATTTTAGTCTAACAAGATGATGCCTGGCAGTGCTGTAGGTTACATGACCCAGCGTAACCCACGGGAGGAGACCTATGACGGGAGACAGAGACTACCCATGACTGGGCAACAGCACATCTGCCTGCTTGACGTTATTGTATGTGGATGGGTCCCATGGAGTGTACCTGGGTGTGACCAGATCCCCAGGAGTGTACCTGGGTGTGACCAGATCCCCAGGAGTGTACCTGGGTGTGACCGGGTCCCCCGGAGTGTACCTGGGTGTGACCGGGTCCCCCGGAGTGTACCTGGGTGTGACCAGGTCCCCCGGAGTGTACCTGGGTGTGACCAGGTCCCCCGGAGTGTACCTGGGTGTGACCAGGTCCCCGGAGTGTACCTGGGTGTGACCAGGTCTCCAGGAGTGTACCTGGGTGTGACCAGGTCCCTAGGAGTGTACCTGGGTGTGACCAGGTCCCCCGGAGTGTACCTGGGTGTGACCAGGTCCCCAGGAGTGTACCTCGGTGTGACCAGGTCCCTAGGAGTGTACCTGGGTGTGACCAGGTCCCCCGGAGTGTACCTGGGTGTGACCAGGTCCCTAGGAGTGTACCTGGGTGTGACCAGGTCCCCAGGAGTGTACCTGGGTGTGACCGGGTCCCCCGGAGTGTACCTGGGTGTGACCAGGTCCCTAGGAGTGTACCTGGGTGTGACCAGGTCCTCAGGAGTGTACCTGGGTGTGACCAGGTCCCCCGGAGTGTACCTGGGTGTGACCAGGTCCCCAGGAGTGTACCTGGGTGTGACCAGGTCCCCAGGAGTATACCTGGGTGTGACCAGGTCCCCGGAGTGTACCTGGGTGTGACCAGGTCCCCCGGAGTGTACCTGGGTGTGACCAGGTCCCCCGGAGTGTACCTGGGTGTGACCAGGTCCCCAGGAGTTTACCTCGGTGTGACCAGGTCCCCAGGAGTGTACCTGGGTGTGACCAGATCCCCCGGAGTGTACCTGGGTGTGCCCAGGTCCCCGGAGTGTACCTGGGTGTGACCAGATCCCCCGGAGTGTACCTGGGTGTGACCAGGTCCCCAGGAGTGTACCTGGGTGTGACCAGGTCCCCCGGAGTGTACCTGGGTGTGACCAGGTCCCCCGGAGTGTACCTGGGTGTGACCAGGTCCCCCGGAGTGTACCTGGGTGTGACCAGGTCCCCCGGAGTGTACCTGGGTGTGACCAGATCCCCCGGAGTGTACCTGGGTGTGACCAGGTCCCCCGGAGTGTACCTGGGTGTGACCAGGTCCCCCGGAGTGTACCTGGGTGTGACCAGGTCCCTAGGAGTGTACCTTGGGTCACTGCCCGCGATTATCGACCTTCCACACATTAGACAATTATAGTATTTATAAGAGAGAGACAGAGATAGACATACAGAGGCCGAAACAGTCACAGATAGACAGAGATGGATAAATCTATGGATTGATCGAGGTATAGATAGATAGTCGATTAGACGGATGGAAAATGGATAGACCGATAGTTGGCAGATAGATTGATATTTTGGTGGATAGTTTGATCGGTGGATATATATGTATATGTATATATATATATATATATATATATATATATATATATATATATATATATATATATATATATATATATATATATATATATATATATATATATATATATATATATATATATATATATATATATATATATATATATATTAGTATATTTTGGTAGCAGTCTTTCCTGTAGACATATATTATTAAATATGACCGAAAAAGTAAGATTGATAATTCTAACACGAATTTTCTCGATTTTCCTTATGTTTCTTTTTACTGGTGACGGTAAATGAAAAATCAATTCTCCAAAATTCATTTTTATTTCTAATCTGACGCGACACTTGAGCGCGTTTCGTAAAACTTATTACATTTTCAAAGACTTTAGTTTATCCACACACAACTTATGCCTGAAACAGCATTGGCTCTTATACCTGCATTTGGGTGAGGTGATGTAATACAATAGTGGGGTGAAAAGCAAACTTTCAACAAAACACAGAACACGGAACAATGGGTATAGATTTGCAGAAGTTGGGTAAAAAATAGAACTGCAGAAGGCCTATTGGCCCATATTTCTTGATGTTACTATATTGGAGCGGAGTCTTGAAGTGGGTAGAATATAGTTGTGCGTTAATTGGCTGTTGATTGCTGGTGTTGACTTCTTGATGTGTAGTACCTCGCAGATGTCAAGCCGCCTGCTGTCGCTGTATCTATCAATGATTTCTGTGTTGTTTGCTAAGATTTCTCTGGTGATGGTTTGGTTGTGGGAAGAGATTATATGTTCTTAATGGAGCCCTGTTGCTTATGCATCGTTAAACGCCTGGAAAGAGATGTTGTTGTCTTGCCTATATACTGAGTTTTTGAGGCTTACAGTCCCCAAGTGGGCATTTGAAGGCATAGACGACGTTTGTCTCTTTTAGAGCGTTCTGCTCCGTGTCTGGAGAGTTTCTCATGAGTAGGCTGGCCGTTTTTTGGTTTTATAGTAAATCGTCAGTTGTATCTTCTGATTTTTGTCTGTAGGGATAACATTTCTATTAACAATATCTTTCAGGACCCTTTCCTCCGTTTTATGAGCTGTGGAGAAGAAGTTCCTGTAAAATAGTCTAATAGGGGGTATAGGTGTTGTATTAGTTGTCTCTTCAGAGGTTGCATGGCGTTTCACTTTCCTTCTTATGATGTCTTCAATGAAACCATTGGAAAAGCCGTTGTTGACTAGGACCTGCCTTACCCTACAGAGTTCTTCGTCGACTTGCTTCCATTCTGAGCTGTGGCTGAGAGCACGGTCGACATAAGCGTTAACAACACTCCTCTTGTACCTGTCTGGGCAGTCACTGTTGGCATTTAGGCACATTCCTATGTTTGTTTCCTTAGTGTAGACTGCAGTGTGGAAACCTCCGCTCCTTTCCATGACTGTTACATCTAGAAAGGGCAGCTTTCCATCCTTCTCCATCTCGTAAGTGAAACGCAACACAGAATTCTGCTCAAACGCTTCTTTCAGCTCCTGCAGATGTCTGACATCAGGTACCTGTGTAAAAATGTCGTCAACATACCTGCAGTATATGGTCGGTTTCAAGTTCAAGTCGACTAAGAATTTTTTCTCAATAGTACCCATGTAGAAGTTCGCAAACAGGACACCTAGGGGAGAACCCATGGCGACCCCATCTACTTGCTTATACATGTGCCCATCCGGGCTCAAGAAGGGTGCCTCCTTAGTACAAGCTTGGAGTAGTTTCCTTAGAATGTTTTCTGGTATGTCAAGAGGAGTACAGGCCGGATCACGATACACTCGGTCCACTATCATCCCGATTGTTTCATCCACAGGTACGTTGGTAAACAGTGATTCTACGTCCAACGAGGCTCTTATCCCTGTGGCCCGTGTTCCCCGCAGTAAGTCAACAAATTCCTTCGGGGACTTCAGGCTGAAGGCGCAAGGGACATAAGGAGTCAGTAAGCCGTTGAGTCGTTTCGCCAGTCTGTACGTGGGTGTGGGTATCTGGCTGATGATTGGCCGAAGTGGGTTTCCAGGCTTATGTGTCTTGACATTTCCATACGCATATCCAGGTTTATATTCCCCAATAATCTTTGGCAGGTGGAGTCTGGATTTCTTGGCATTCACAGTTTCAATCAATTTGTTGACCTTTGCTTTCAATTCGGCTGTAGTGTCCTTCGTTACCCTTTGGAATTTAGTTTGGTCAGAAGGTCACCACCAAAGACACCTTACAAGCAGAGCTTATTGCAGAAGGAGGAAAGAATCGAGGCAACTACAGAAGCACCATACTGACCCCCGAGCTCAAAGCGGCAGCTAACAGCCTTCGTGAGAACAAGGAGATAGTTGTCAGGAGAGGCGACCAGTCGCCAATATACGTCATTCTTAAGAAAGACGAATATCTGGCGAAAATGAACCTCATACTCTCTGACCAAACTAAATTCAAACTAAATTGGTGCGCTGGTCACTATACTGTGTACGTTTAGGGGTGATCCTGGACATCACGGGTTCGAATCCTCGTCGGGTTATTTACAGTTCTTAGTGATATATATATATATATATATATATATATATATATATATATATATATATATATATATATATAACGACAAATAAAATTATATATATAACGACAAAGAAAATGAATTATTACTTTTATTGGCATTTCCGTAATACATAATTAATTTTGTCAAACGTAACCTCATCAAAATAAATCAGGTTTGTTGTTGTTGTTGTTGTTTAAGATTTGCTACCTGGAACAAAAAGTTCCAAGCAGCACGGGCTATGGTGAGCCCGTCAAAAATCAGGTCTTTTTCTTCGTAAGTTGTAAAAGTTAGTGTGTATGTATGAGTGTATTGTTAACACACTGTATGTCACCAGTATGTGTGTGTGTGTGTATTGTTAACACACTGTATGTCACCAGTAAGTGTGTGTGTGTGTATTGTTAACACACTGTATGTCACCAGTATGTGTGTGTGTGTATTGTTAACAAACGTATGTCACCAGTATGACAGAGCTAAGTTTGTGTTTGATAATGAGGCAGCGGCAGGAGGTGACTCTTAACATGGCCCTCAGTGTGGCACCGGGTGACCCTCAGTTGCCAGTGTGGCACCTGGTGACCCTCAGTTGCCAGTGTGGCACCTGGGGCCCACAGTGGCCAGCGTGGCACCAGGTGGCCCACAGTGGCCCACAGTAGCATGCGTAATATTGTGCCTCATACCGGCGCACCACACCTCGCCACACGTCCTTCCCTCACCACTGCTGGAAGTCTACTGACTCTACGCTCGCACCTGGCTCCTCCCGCTCTCCCTCTCTCTCTCTCTTCTCTCCCTCCTCTCTCCCTCGTCTCTCTCTCCTCTCTCTCTCTCTCTCTCTCTCTCTCTCTCGTCCCTTTCTCCTCTTCCCCTCATCAAGGCTTCTGTGGATTCGTTCTTCGAGAGATCACGCAAATGTGATTTAACTGTGTATATACTACCACAGTGGTACAGTGGTAGTAGTACACACACTACCACAGTGGTACAGTGGTAGTACACACACACACTACCACAGTGGTACAGTGGTAGTACACACACACTACCACAGTGGTACAGTGGTAGTACACACACACACTACCACAGTGGTACAGTGGTAGTACACACACACACTGCCACAGTGGTACAGTGGTAGTACACACACACTACCACAGTGGTACAGTGGTAGTACACACACTACCACAGTGGTACAGTGGTAGTACACACACACTACCACAGTGGTACAGTGGTATTACACACACACACTACCACAGTGGTACAGTGGTAGTACACACACACTACTACAGTGGTACAGTGGTAGTACACACACACTACCACAGTGGTACAGTGGTAGTACACACACACTACCACAGTGGTGTGGTACAGTTGTAGTACACACACACACTACCACAGTGGTACAGTGGTAGTACACACACACTACCACAGTGGTACAGTGGTAGTACACACACACACTGCCACAGTGGTACAGTGGTAGTACACACACACTACCACAGTGGTACAGTGGTAGTACACACACACACTACCACAGTGGTACAGTGGTAGTACACACACACTACCACAGTGGTACAGTGGTAGTACACACACACTACCACAGTGGTACAGTGGTAGTACACACACACTACCACAGTGGTACAGTGGTAGTACACACACACACTACCACAGTGGTACAGTGGTAGTACACACACACTACCACAGTGGTAGTACACACACACTACCACAGTGGTACAGTGGTAGTACACACACAGTACCACAGTGGTACAGTGGTAGTACACACACAGTACCACAGTGGTACAGTGGTAGTACACACACACACTACCACAGTGGTACAGTGGTAGTACACACACACACTACCACAGTGGTACAGTGGTAGTACACACACACTACCACAATGGTACAGTGGTAGTACACACACACTACCACAGTGGTACAGTGGTAGTACACACACACACTACCACAGTGGTACACTGGTAGTACACACACATACTATCACAGTGGTACAGTGGTAGTACACACACTCACTACCACAGTGGTACAGTGGTAGTACACACTTACTACCACAGTGGTACAGTGGTAGTACACACACACTACTACAGTGGTACAGTGGTAGTACACACACACTACCACAGTGGTACAGTGGTAGTACACACACACACACTACCACAGTGGTACAGTGGTACTACACACACACTACCACAGTGGTACAGTGGTAGTACACACACACTACCACAGTGGTACAGAGGTAGTACACACACACTACCACAGTGGTACAGTGATAGTACACACACTACCACAGTGGTACAGTGGTACTACAC
>WNGS01125534.1:13058-23582 GCA_020271785.1 Procambarus virginalis | reverse complement strand
CACCCTTCACCCTACCTATATGTTGTCCTTACCCTTCACCCTACCTATATGGGAACCTCACCCTTCACCCTGCCTATATGGTAACCTCACCCTTCACCCTGCCTATATGGTAACCGCACCCTTCACCCTGCCTATATGGTAACCACACCCTTCACCCTGCCTATATGGTAACCTCACCCTTCACCCTGCCTATATGGTAACCTCACCCTTCACCCTGCCTATATGGTAACCTCACCCTGCACCCTGCCTATATGGTAACCTCACCCTTCACCCTGCCTATATGGTAACCACACCCTTCACCCTGCCTATATGGTAACCTCACCCTTCACCCTGCCTATATGGTACCTCACCCTTCACCCTGCCTATATGGTAACCTCACCCTTCACCCTGCCTATATGGTAACCTTACCCCTCACCCTGCCTATATGGTAACCTCACCCTTCACCCTGCCTATATGGTAACCTCACCCTTCACCCTGCCTATATGGTAACCTCACCCTTCACCCTGCCTATATGGTAACCTCACCCTTCACCCTGCCTATATGGTAACCTCACCCTTCACCCTGCCTATATGGTAACCTCACCCTTCACCCTGCCTATATGGTAACCTTACCCCTCACCCTGCCTATATGGTAACCTCACCCTTCACCCTGCCTATATGGTAACCTCACCCTTCACCCTACCTATATGGTAACCTTACCCCTCACCCTGCCTATATGGTAACCTCACCCTGCACCACCAACACGGTACACATAAACAAACCAGGTGTGTAGGGATCCCGCCACATCACATGTGGCGCCGCAGATACAATAAAACACCTGACAAGACATAAGGTTTCCATCAGACTGTTCCATTACTTCACAAATATTTTTAACATTTCGATAATTTCCCAATTAGTTGTCAGTTTCTTTTGAGCACTTGGCTCCTGATGCAGATAACAGAAAAATACAATAAGAGATGGCCCTTTGAGCCCCCATTATTGTATTGTTATGCTAGAGCACTCAATATACCTCAACGATTTGAAGTTTAAAGTTATTTTATGGATAAAACACATATTAAAAGGCATTCATGATAAAAAATCATATATGAAGGTGTTTTAGTTAAAACATATATTAGACCGTATTCATGGATTAAACTCTATATTAGCCGGTATTAATACTTGTGTGTGTGTGTGTGTTGTGTGGAAAAAAAGTAGTTAGTAAACAGTTGATTGACAGTTAAGAGGCGGGCCGAAAGAGCAAAGCTCAACCCCCGCAAACACAACTAGGTGAATACACACACACACACACACACATACACACACACACACACACACACACACACACACACACACACACACACACACACACACACACACAATTATGAGGAGGATTGAAACTGAGGACGATAGTAGGAGGCTACAAGACGACCTAGACAGACTGAGTGAATGGTCCAACAAATGGCTGTTGAAGTTCAACCCGAGTAAATGCAAAGTAATGAAACTAGGCAGTGGAAACAGGAGGCCAGACACAGGATACAGAATAGGAGATGAAGTACTTAATGAAACGGACAGAGAGAAAGATCTAGGAGTTGATATCACACCAAACCTGTCTCCTGAAGCCCACATAAAAAGGATAACATCTGCGGCATAAGATAACCAATTATCTGCCCAAGATAACCATCCAGGTGCCGGCGGGGAAGTGGTTCATATAGCCTCGGCTATCACTTCCTTATGTCCGGTCGTGATGGTCAAGTGGTTTAAGGCATCCCTGTACATACCAGTTGCGTTGCTCCTGGGAGTATGGGTTCGAGTCACTTCTGGGGTGTGAGTTTTCAGTTGTATCTAGTCCTGGGGACCATTCAGGCTTGTTTGCATTTGTGTTCCTCACGTGTTGCCCCAAAAAATGAGGTGATTTGATAAAATGCTATGCCCAAGATAACCATCCAGGTGCCGGCGGGGAAGTGGTTCATATAGCCTCGGCTATCACTTCCTTATGTCCGGTCGTGATGGTCAAGTGGTTTAAGGCATCCCTGTACATACCAGTTGCGTTGCTCCTGGGAGTATGGGTTCGAGTCACTTCTGGGGTGTGAGTTTTCAGTTGTATCTAGTCCTGGGGACCATTCAGGCTTGTTTGCATTTGTGTTCCTCACGTGTTGCCCCAAAAAATGAGGTGATTTGATAAAATGCTATGCCCAAGATAACCATCCAGGTGCCGGCGGGGAAGTGGTTCATATAGCCTCGGCTATCACTTCCTTATGTCCGGTCGTGATGGTCAAGTGGTTTAAGGCATCCCTGTACATACCAGTTGCGTTGCTCCTGGGAGTATGGGTTCGAGTCACTTCTGGGGTGTGAGTTTTCAGTTGTATCTAGTCCTGGGGACCATTCAGGCTTGTTTGCATTTGTGTTCCTCACGTGTTGCCCCAAAAAATGAGGTGATTTGATAAAATGCTATGCCCAAGATAACCATCCAGGTGCCGGCGGGGAAGTGGTTCATATAGCCTCGGCTATCACTTCCTTATGTCCGGTCGTGATGGTCAAGTGGTTTAAGGCATCCCTGTACATACCAGTTGCGTTGCTCCTGGGAGTATGGGTTCGAGTCACTTCTGGGGTGTGAGTTTTCAGTTGTATCTAGTCCTGGGGACCATTCAGGCTTGTTTGCATTTGTGTTCCTCACGTGTTGCCCCAAAAAATGAGGTGATTTGATAAAATGCTATGCCCAAGATAACCATCCAGGTGCCGGCGGGGAAGTGGTTCATATAGCCTCGGCTATCACTTCCTTATGTCCGGTCGTGATGGTCAAGTGGTTTAAGGCATCCCTGTACATACCAGTTGCGTTGCTCCTGGGAGTATGGGTTCGAGTCACTTCTGGGGTGTGAGTTTTCAGTTGTATCTAGTCCTGGGGACCATTCAGGCTTGTTTGCATTTGTGTTCCTCACGTGTTGCCCCAAAAAATGAGGTGATTTGATAAAATGCTATGCCCAAGATAACCATCCAGGTGCCGGCGGGGAAGTGGTTCATATAGCCTCGGCTATCACTTCCTTATGTCCGGTCGTGATGGTCAAGTGGTTTAAGGCATCCCTGTACATACCAGTTGCGTTGCTCCTGGGAGTATGGGTTCGAGTCACTTCTGGGGTGTGAGTTTTCAGTTGTATCTAGTCCTGGGGACCATTCAGGCTTGTTTGCATTTGTGTTCCTCACGTGTTGCCCCAAAAAATGAGGTGATTTGATAAAATGCTATGCCCAAGATTACCATCCGAGTGCCGGCGGGGAAGTGGTTCATATAGCTCGGCTATCACTTCCTTATGTCCGGTCGTGATGGTCAAGTGGTTTAAGGCATCCCTGTACATACCAGTTGCGTTGCTCCTGGGAGTATGGGTTCGAGTCACTTCTGGGGTGTGAGTTTTCAGTTATATATATATATATATATATATAATATATATATATATATATTATATATATATATATATATATATGACGACATTCACGGTAAGAACATATATATTATCCATGATTAAAATGCACATATTAGACAATATCCATTCTCAAAATACAAAAATATATATATTAACGTATTTTGTAAGAACACATACACGACAGTATTTAATGTTAAAAACACACATATAGACGGTATTCGATGTTAACCCTGCAATGTTAACACAATTCGCAGTTCTTGTATTAACATTGACAACAACGTAATCCTGTATATTTCAAGTTCGCCTGGCTTTAACCTCTCCAGCGCGTTAACGCCTTTAACCTCGTTGCGCCTTCAACCTGGCGCGCCTTTAACCTCGTTGACCACGTACTCCGTAATTATAAATTCCGGAGGAGGACTCAATCTGTCTCATTAGCGAATGGTTCGTCACTCTTATCCCGGACACAATTTCCTCTCCGTAACTTTATCCTCATTAACGTTAGTCTCTCTCGCCGTCGGATGAGCGAATTTCGTTAGAGAGAACTGTCGATAGAGCGGCCGCGGGTTCATCTTCACACCTCCGTATAGTTCTTTATTGCCTTTCCTGGTTCGTTAGAGCNCTTGTGCGTGTGTTCCGCGTGCGATTTTTTGTTGTTGTTGTGCTGTGCTGTGTGTGTTTTGTGTTCTGTTGCTTATATTGTTTCTAGGGCTGTTTGTGTGTGTGTGTTTGCCGGTTCCTGCGTGTTCCGGTTGTGATTTCCTGTCTGTCTTGGCTTGTAGTAATGCTGTGTGGCCCTTCAGGCTGCTTTGTTCCTAATTTTGTATATATTTTGTACCATGTCATTCTGTGTCTTTCATGTTTCATTGTTTTTCTGTTTATGTTTATTTTCTTTTTTGTTCTCATGTGTTTGTGCTTTATGGATCACTGCTTGTGCTGTTTTGGCTAGCTGTTTTTATGTGTATTTAATGTATTTTCCTATGTATTTTTTATTCTTCTTTAGTTTCCCCTTTGTGTTATGTTGCTTTGTGTTACTTATTATCTGTTGTTATCATTCTGTGTTCCTTGTTATTCTGTGCTTTACTGTTTTATATGGTTGAATGTACGTTGTTTTACTTTAATTTAAATTTTTTTAAATTTTGCCCCGAGGGGCGAGTTTATTGGGCAGCGCCACTCATCTTGTGAGTGGACACACCGCCATAGCAGCATGTACAACACTCCCCAATAGGAAGAAAACCCGCTGGGTTGTTCATCCTGTCACTTGTACCCAGACACAGCTGGGACTTGCTTAACTGTCTCAAGTGAACAGCTCCTCAAACAAGAAGATTAACATCTATCAACCCTTAAAAGCTTACGTTATCTTGCGGGTGCAAAATGGGGAAATCTTTTAAGAACAGTATCAATATTTGACAAATAGTGTTTTCCTAACTCAAACAATGTGGGGTTTATTATTCTACACATATTTCTGATGTCTCTCAGGTGTTCACATTCACGTAGATAGTGGTCAAGGCGGTGTCCATCACTCTCACCACAGATTCTGCAACTTCGCTGATCAACTGTTGTTTCCATTCCATATCTCCAAGAATATTTGTATCCAAGACGGATTCTCGCTATTACTGATTCTCTCCCTCGTCCTCCTCCTCTTCGGCCATAATGATTGGGATTGCCAGCTGCAACCATGTTGTACCATCGTATAGATTCACTGGTTTGTGCTTCTATCCTCCTTTCCTCAGTTACCTTGTCACGGTGATGTTGCCTGACAATACCTCTAATTTGTAGGAGAGTCTTGGGTATGAAGTATTCAATATGGTCTCCTTCAGCAGCCAGCACATCTGCTCGTTCATTCCCACATATTCCAACATGGGAGGGGATGACTCTTCCCTGATTGGTAAGTACTCTCACAGCTCTCTTAATTTCAGCGACTATTGCAAGATTTTCTGCCCGATTTTTACTTAGGCTTTGCAGTGCTGCTTTTGAATCGGTGCAAATCACTGCACCATTAGTGTTCCGTTCAAGAAACCTTAACGCCATAACAATGGCAGTTAGCTCTGCTTGCGTTGAAGAGGCATAGTTCTCAATACGTGCTTTTTCTTCATTTCTGCGTTGGAAAGTATTATCCTTGATTACCGTGTATGCTGCACCAGCCCTGCCATTGACAGGATTAGATGACCCGTCAGTGTAGATTTGATCTAGTTTTTCTCAGGCTTCTTTATAAATTTCCTCGAGATACTTGTGCCTCATTTCTTGTGGTATCATGTTGGATTTTTTCGTTGCCATTTCATTGATGATGATCTTGCACGAGTCATCCTCCCAGGGAGGTAACCTCTCTACAGGCAGGAGCTCACGGGCTTGCTCAAGCAGGTGAAGCTCTTCGAGGTAGCAGACTGATCTGTGATGCCATTTTTTGCTTCTCCTGTTTCCCCCTGAAAGTAGCACAGAGCTCAGTTTTTTCTTAGCAATATCATTGTAATGGGGATCTCTGGCTATCCTAATTGCAAGCTTAGCATTCAGCTCCTGAATTCTGCTTTTAACACTGGGAAGGGACAACTCCTCTCGTAGATTGGACGTTTTGGCAGTCCTTGGAACTCCAAGAATGATTGTCATGGCTTCATTTTGAATGCTTTCAAGCCTTTTATATCGCTTTGGGAGTAGGTGCACAGAACTGGTGCGGCATAGTCTATGACGGAGCGCACATAGGCTGTGTACATCATTTTAAGCACGGCAATAGAGGCTCCATGTCCATTCCAGGTCATAGCTTTCAGTGCCCTGAGTCGACTTTTGCATGTTCCTATGAGTTGATTGAGCTCCTCTTTCTTTCCCTTGTTAGAGCCGACAGTGACGCCAAGGTACCGATAGTGGTCAACCCATTCAAGTGTTACACCATTAATTTGCAGTTCTTCATTTGCTCTCCGCTTGTGATGGGAGTATGCCTTCGTCTTGTTTGTGGAGAGAGTGAAACCGAGCTCAATACATTTCCTTCCAAGGAGTTCAATGGACTGTTCAATTTTTCCCAAGGTGGGAGCTTGTATTAGGACATCATCTGCATATCCCACTTGTTGTGTTTCTTCCGGAAAATCAATATTTGCAATGGCGTTCATAAGTACATTGAATAGTGTAGGGCTTAAGACTCCGCCTTGGGGGGTCCCGAGTTCCATATTCATTGTTCTGGAGACTGCTCCATTGAAGCAAACCTTGGCTTTCCTTCCTGTGAGGTAGTCTTCAACCCATTTCATGAGTCTCCCCTTGACACCCATGCATGCAAGCTCGTCCAGGATCGCAATCCCCTGTGCTTTGTCGAAGGCTCCTTTGATGTCAACAAATACAGAGTACCTAGCCGTGTCATTAGCCAAGTAATTAACTATACAATTTGCTGTGCTCCGTCCTTTAACAAATCTATTGACCCCCTCCCCTAACCTGCCTATTTTATGCAACAGTCGGTTTAGGATGATCCTTTCAAGCATCTTGCAAGTGCATGACACGAGACTGATAGGTCTGTAATTACCAGGGTCATTAGGCTTCGGTATGGGAACAATTATTGCGTGTTTCCATTGTGTGGGTAACACTCCACTTAGGAATGACTTGTTAAACAGGTGGAGTAGTGGATTCCCAGATACTTCACACAGTGCATTGAGTATGTCGTAGGTGACGCCATCTTGGGGAGCCGGTCGGCCGAGCGGACAGCACGCGGGACTTGTGATCCTGTGGTCCTGGGTTCGATCCCAGGCGCCGGCGAGAAACAATGGGCAGAGTTTCTTTCACCCTATGCCCCTGTTACCTAGCAGTGAAATAGGTACCTGGGTGTTAGTCAGCTGTCACGGGCTGCTTCCTGGGGGTGGAGGCCTGGTCGAGGACCGGGCCGCGGGGACACTAAAAAGCCTCGAAATCATCTCAAGATAACCTCAAGATCTTCACCAGGTGCTGTACTTTTACCCTTTTTCATAGCGCCCCTAACTTCTTGGGCTGTGATTGGGTCCCCATATTCATCATCACTAGGCAGTGCTCTTGTTATCCTAATCCTTCTGTCATCATGTCGCAGGAGCTGTTCCCTGCTGATTTCTGCAGGGAGGGAGGAGGAGGATGCTGCATCACTCCACTTGTGAATTAGTTCTTTAGCCTTACCCTGGGGGTCTTTGTGAGCCACAGGCAGGGCTCTGCCACCCTTAGCTATCTGAATTTTTGCCCACACTTGTCTTGCAGATGTTTCCCGTCCAATAGAGCTAGTGAACTCAAGCCATTGTCTTTCCCGCTCTTTAATCTTCTCTTCCCTGGCTACTTGACACACAGTTTTAAACAACTCTTGGTTACTTTCAGTGGGATGTCTCCGGTACTCTCTACTCGTCTCGTACATTTGCGTTAAGCATCTTTATGTAATCATTCTCGTACCATTTTATTTTCTTCCTCTGAGGGTTACTTCGCCCAGGTGTACGGCGCGGAACTCTTAGACAGCTCTCAATTTGGTGATTAAGGTCATCAACAAATGTGTCAATGTCTTCTGGGATTTGGTATTCAGTAAACCAGTCACTCATCCTGTGTATGAAGTCCACCAGCGTCAGTGTTGATGTATGGCCACCACCATAAGTGTTGATGTTTGGCCACCTGCGTAAGTGTTGATGTATGACCACCAGCTTAAGTGTTGATGTATTGCCACCAGCGTAAGTGTTGATGTATGGCCACCAGCTTAAGTGTTGATGTATTGCCACCAGCGTAAGTGTTGATGTATGACCACCAGCTTAAGTGTTGATGTATTGCCACCAGCGTAAGTGTTGATGTATGACCACCAGCTTAAGTGTTGATGTATTGCCACCAGCGTAAATGTTGATGTATGACCAACAGCGTAGGTGCTGATGTATGGCCACCAGCGTAGGTGTTGATGTATGGCCACCAGTGTAGGTGTTGATGTATGGCCACCTGCGTAAGTGTTGATGTATGGCCACCTGCGTAAGTGTTAATGTATGGCCACCTGCGTATTTGTTGATGTATGGCCACCAGTGTAGGTGTTGATGTATGGCCACCACCGTAAGTGGTAATGTATGGCCATCAGCGTAAGTTTTGATATATCGCCAGAAACGTAAGTGTTGATGTATGGGTATCAGTGTATGTGTTATTGAATGGCCACCAACGTAAGTGTTGTAATATGGCCACCAACGTAAGTGTTGATGTGTGGCCACCAGCGCAAATGTTGATGTATGGCCACCAACGCAAGTGTTGATGTATAGCCACCAACGAAAGTGTTGATGTATGGCCACTAACGCAAGTGTTGATGTATGGCCACCAACGCAAGTGTTGATGTATGGCCACTAACGCAAGTGTTGATGTATGGCCACCAGTGTTGGTGTTAATGTATGGCCATCAGTGTAGATGTTGGTGTATGGCCACCAACGAAGGTGTTGATGTATGGCCACCAGTGTAGATGTTGATGTATGGCCACCAGTGTTGGTGTTGATGTATGGCCACCAGCGTAAGTGTTGATGTATGGCCACCAGTGTTTGTGTTGATGTATGGCCACAAACGTAAGTGTTGATGTATGGCCACCATCGCAAGTGTTGATGTATGGCCACCATCGCAAGTGTTGATGTATGGCAACCAACGCAAGTGTTGATGTATGGCCACCAACGTTGGTGTTGATGTATGGCAAAATCGTAGGTGTTGATGTATGGCCACCAGCGTAAGTGTTAATGTATGGCATCAGCGTAAGTATTGATGTATGGCCACTAGCGTTGGTGTTGATGTATGGCCACCAGCGTAAGTGTTAATGTATGGCATCAGCGTAAGTATTGATGTGTGGCCACTAGCGTTGGTGTTGATGTATGGCCACTAGCGTTGGTGTTGATGTATGGCCACTAACGTTGGTGTTGATGTATGGCCACCAGCGTTGGTGTTGATGTATGGCCACCAGCGTTGGTGTTGATGTATGGCCACCAGCGTTGGTGTTGATGTATGGCCACTAACGTTGGTGTTGATGTATGGCCACTAGCGTTGGTGTTGATGTATGGCCACTAACGTTGGTGTTGATGTATGGCCACTAACGTTGGTGTTGATGTATGGCCACTGACGTTGGTGTTGATGTATGGCCACTAACGTTGGTGTTGATGTATGGCCACTAACGTTGGTGTTGATGTATGGCCACCAGCGTTGGTGTTGATGTATGGCCACTAGCGTTGGTGTTGATGTATGGCCACTAACGTTGGTGTTGATGTATGGCCACCAGCGTTGGTGTTCATGTATGGCCACCAGCGTTGGTGTTGATGTATGGCCACTAACGTTGGTGTTGATGTATGGCCACCAGCGTTGGTGTTCATGTATGGCCACTAGCGTTGGTGTTGATGTATGGCCACTAACGTTGGTGTTGATGTATGGCCACCAGCGTTGGTGTTCATGTATGGCCACCAGCCATTGTGAAGGTTGGGGAGGTAGTGAGACTATCCTCAGGGGCTGTGATGGGGGGGTCCAGGCCACTGGCTAGGTACAGCACCGTCAGTTTCCTGATAAATCAGTGGTTGTCTGGTCCGGCAAGCCTCTCCACTAGTCGTATAACACCAGGGATAATGCCGGCACCTGCTGCACGGGGCGGCGAGGGTGCTGGTTGCCCCATTGTGAAGGCTGGGGTGACTGGTGGGAGGAACCACTGTTTGGTGAGGCTGAGAAGTCTTCTGGATGGTTGGTGGGAGCTGAGGTGATGGGTGTAGCGTCGGGGGCTCTGGTTGGCTTTCTTGGTTTCAACCTGGTGCCCTCACCCTGCACCCTACCTATATGTTGACCTCACCCTGCACCCTACCTATATGTTGACCTTACCCTGCACCCTACCAGTATGTTGACCTCACCCTGCACCCTACCTATATGTTGACCTTACCCTGCACCCTACCTATATGTTGACCTCACCCTGCACCCTACCTATATGTTGACCTTACCCTGCACCCTACCTATATGTTGACCTCACCCTGCACCCTACCTATATGTTGACCTTACCCTGCACCCTACCTATATGTTGACCTTACCCTGCACCCTACCTATATGTTGACCTTACCCTGCACCCTACCTATATGTTGACCTCACCCCTGCACCCTACCTATATGTTGACCTTACCCTGCACCCTACCTATATGTGACCTTACCCTGCACCCTACCTATATGTTGACC
>WNGS01125534.1:0-12058 GCA_020271785.1 Procambarus virginalis | reverse complement strand
GAACATATAATCTCTTCCCACAACAAACCATCACCAGAGAAATCTTAGCAAACAACACAGAAATCATTGATAGATACAGCGACAGCAGGCCGGCTTGACATCTGCGAGGGCAATACACATCAAGAAGTCAACACCAGCAATCAACAGCCAATTAACGCACACTATATTCTACCCACTTCAAGACTCCGCCCAATATAGAAACATCAAGAAATATGGGCCAATAGGCCTTCTGCAGGTCTATCTTTTACCCAACTTCTGCAATACTATACCCATTGTTCCGTGTTCTGTGTTTGTTGAAAGTTTGTTTTCACCCACTATTGTATTACATCACCTCACCCAAATGCAGGTATAAGAGCCAATGCTGTTTCAGGCATAAGTTTGTGTGTGGATAAACTAAAGTCTTTGAAAATGTAATAAGTTTTATGAAATGCGCTCAAGTGTCGCGTCAGACTAGAAATAAAAATGAATTTTGGAGAATTGATTTTTCATTTACCGTCACCAGTAAAAAGAAACATAAGGAAAATAGAGAAAATTCGTGTTAGAATTATCAATCTACTTTTTCGGTCATATTAATAATATATGTCTACAGGAAAGACTGCTACCAAAATATACTAATATATATATATATATATATATTATATATATATATATATATATATATATATATATATATATATACATATACATATAACATATATATCCACCGATCAAACTATCCACCAAAATATCAATCTATCTGCCAACTATCGGTTCTCCATTTTCTATCCGTCTAATCGACTATCTATCTATACCTCGATCAATCCATAGATTTATCCATCTCTGTCTTCTGTGACTGTTTCGGCCTCTGTATGTCTATCTCTGTCTCTCTCTTATAAATACTATAATTGTCTATGTGTGGAAGGTCGATAATCGCAGGCAGTGACCCAAGGTACACTCCTAGGGACCTGGTCACACACCAGGTACACTCCGGGGGACCTGTTCACACAGGTACACTCCGGGGGACCTGGTCAACCCAGGTACACTCCGGGGACCTGGTCACACCCAGGTACACTCCGGGGACCTGGTCACACCCAGGTACACTCTGGGGACTGGTCCACCCCAGGTACACTCGGGGGATTGGTCACACCCAGGTACACTCCGGGGACCTGGGCACACCCAGGTACACTCCGGGGGATCTGGTCACACACCAGGTACATCGGGGACCTGTCACACCGAGGTAAACTCCTGGGGACCTGGTCACACCCAGGTACACTCCGGGGGACTGGTCACACCCAGGTACACTCTGGGGGACCCGGGCACACAGGTACACTCCGGGGGACTTGGTAACACCCAGGTACACTCCTGGAGACCTGGTCACACCCAGGTACCTGGGGGACCTGGTCACACCCAGGTACACTCCTGGGGACCTGGTCACACCCAGGTACACTCCTGGGACTGGTCACACCCAGGTACACCCTAGGGACCTGGTCACACCCAGGTACACTCCGGGGGACCGGTCACACCCAGGTACACTCCTGGGGACCTGTCACACCCAGGTACACTCCGGGGGACCTGGTCACACCCAGGTACACTCCGGGGACCTGGGCACACACAGGTACACTCCGGGGGATCTGGTCACACCCAGGTACAATCCTGGGGACCTGGTCACACCCAGGTACACTCCGGGGATCTGGTCACACCCAGGTACACTCCGGGGGACCTGGTCACACCAGGTACACTCCGGGGGACCGGTCACACCAGGTACACTCCGGGGGACCGGTCACACCAGGTACACTCCTGGGGACCTGGTCACACCCAGGTACATCCTGGGGACCTGGTCACACCCAGGTACATTCCGGGGGACCTGGTTACACCCAGGTACACTCCTGGGGATCTGGTCACACCCAGGTACACACCTGGGGACCTGGTCACACCCAGGTACACTCCAGGGGACCCACCCTTCCCTACCCCTCCCCTCCACCCCCCCAAGCCCTTCCTCCTCCACCAATCTCCCCACACCAGATCCTCCAAGCTCCCGCTCACCCCAGACCCCACAGGTCCCCCCCAGAGGAGAAGCAGAAGAGAGTCAGTTTCAGGGTAATGTACTCGAACATAGATGGGATCACAAGCAAGACAAGTGAACTAAGGGAAAGAGCACAAGAAGTGAACCCAGATGTAATCGGACTCACTGAGACAAAACTCTCTGGAATCATAACGAATGCTGTGTTTCCCCAGGAGTACACAGTAATAAGGAAAGAGAGGGAAGGTAGGGGAGGAGGCGGAGTGGCCCTACTCATGAGAAAGGAATGGAGTTTTAAGGAGATGGCTATCCCGGGCTGTGAGGGTTTCAGAGACTACATAGCAGGCACCATGACAATGGGAGGACCAAGAATAGTAGTAGCAGTAATATATAACCCTCCACCAAATGACAGAAGACCCAGTCAAGAGTATGAAAACAACAACATGGCAGTTAACACTATAATTGAGAGGGCAGCCTCTGCTGCCTGTAGAAATAGATCCCACCTGCTCATCATGGGGGACTTCAATCACGGAAGAATTGATTGGGAGAACAAGGAACCGCATGGCGGCGAGGATACGTGGAGAGCCAAACTACTGGAGGTGGTGACTAGAAACTTCTTAACCAGCATGTCAGAGAACCCACAAGGATGAGAGGAAATGACGAACCAGCGAGACTCGACCTGGTCTTCACCCTGAACGACTCTGACATAAGAGAAATCGGTTTTGAGGCCCCAGTAGGGATGAGCGACCACAGTGTATTGGAGTTTGAGTACCTGATTGAAGAAGGGTTATTGAACTCGAGGAGAGATACTGAAACCAAAAGGTTAGCATACCGAAAGGGAAACTATGAGGAGATAAGAAAATTCCTAACAGACATAGCATGGGAAACAGAGCTCAGGGAAAAGACGGCCCAAGATATGATGGACTACATCACGCAAAAATGCAAGGAAGCAGCAAACAAGTTTGTCCCAGCCCAAAAGGAAAACAGTGAAATGAAGATGAGAAACCCATGGTTTAATCAGAGATGTAGACTAGCTAAGCAACAAAGTAAAAGGGCATGGAGAAACTATAGGAATAACAGGACACTGGAGAGCAGAGAAAGATACCAGAATGCCAGGAATGAATATGTCAGGATGAGAAGAGAGGCGGAAAGACAATACGAAAACGACATCGCAAGCAAGGCAAAGACTCAGCCTAAATTGCTGCATAGCCACATCAGGAGAAAACAACAGTAAAGGAACAGGTTATGAAATTAAGGATAGGGGCAGAAGGATTCACTACAAACGACAAGGAAGTATGTGAGGAACTGAATAAGAAATTCCAAGAGGTCTTCACCCTAGAACAAGGAGAAATCCCAGAGTTAAGAGAGGGGATAGCTAACCAGGAACCACTGGAAGAGTTTGAGATTACAAGCGGGGAAGTAAGAAGTGTTTACTAGAGTTGGATGTGACAAAGGCTATAGGCCCAGATGGAATCTCTCCTGGATACTTAAGGAAGGAGCAGAAGAACTGTGCCTACCACTCTCCATAGTGTATAACAAATCTCTGGCAACAGGGGAACTGCCAGAAATTTGGAAAGCAGCTAATGTAGTCCCGATATACAAGAAAGGGGATAGACAGGAGGCACTGAATTACAGGCCAGTGTCCCTAACCTGCATACCATGCAAGCTGATGGAGAAGATTGTGCGAAGAAAGCTAGTGGAGCACCTGGAGCGAAAGAACTTTGTAACACAGCACCAACATGGATTCAGGGATGGCAGGTCCTGCCTCACAGGGTTACTTGAATTCTACGACCAGGCAACAAAAATAAGGCAAGAAAGAGAAGGGTGGGCAGACTGCATATTTTGGATTGTCAGAAAGCCTTTGATACAGTGCCACACAAGAGGCTAGTGAAAAAGCTGGAGATGCAGGCTGGAGTGAAAGGGAAGGTACTCCGTTGGATACAGGAGTACCTAAGCAACAGGAGACAAAGAGTCAGTGTGAGGGGTGAGGTCTCAGATTGGCGAGACGTTACGAGTGGAGTCCCGCAGGGGTCAGTCCTTGGACCTATACTGTTTCTGATATATGTAAATGATCTCCCAGAGGGTATAGAATCGTTTCTCTCAATGTTTGCCGATGATGCAAAAATTATGAGGAGGATTGAAACTGAGGACGATAGTAGGAGGCTACAAGACGACCTAGACAGACTGAGTGAATGGTCCAACAAATGGCTGTTGAAGTTCAACCCGAGTAAATGCAAAGTAATGAAACTAGGCAGTGGAAACAGGAGGCCAGACACAGGATACAGAATAGGAGATGAAGTACTTAATGAAACGGACAGAGAGAAAGATCTAGGAGTTGATATCACACCAAACCTGTCTCCTGAAGCCCACATAAAAAGGATAACATCTGCGGCATATGCGAGGCTGGCTAACATCAGAACAGCGTTCAGGAACCTGTGTAAGGAATCATTCAGAATCTTGTACACCACATATGTAAGACCAATCCTGGAGTATGCAGCCCCAGCATGGAGCCCGTACCTTGTCAAGCACAAGTCGAAGCTGGAAAAGTCCAAAGGTATGCCACTAGACTAGTCCCAGAACTAAGAGGCATGAGTTACGAGGAAAGGCTGCGGGAAATGCACCTTACGACACTGGAAGACAGAAGAGTAAGGGGAGATATGATCACAACCTACAAAATCCTCAGAGGAATCGACCGGGTAGACAAGGACAAACTATTCAACACTGGGGGGACACGAACAAGGGGACACAGGTGGAAACTGAGTACCCACATGAGCCACAGAGACGTTAGAAGGAACTTTTTCAGTGTCAGAGTAGTTAACGGATGGAATGCTTTAGGTAGTGATGTGGTGGAGGCTGACTCCATACACAGTTTCAAGGGTAGATATGATAGAGCCCAATAGGCTCGGAATCTGTACACCAGTTGATTGACAGTTGAGAGGCGGGACCAAAGAGCCAAAGCTCAACCCCCGCAAGCACAAATAGGTGAGTACAAATAGGTGAGTACCCACATACAATAACGTCAAGCTGGCAGATGTGCTGTTGCCAGTCATGGGTAGTCTCTGTCTCCGTCATAGGTCTCCTCCCGTGGGTTACGCTGGGTCATGTAACCTACAGCACTGCAGGCATCATCTTGTTAGACTAAAATAATGCATACAAATACAGATACAAACTGATGATAATCTTACATGAATGCACATATCCTAACATGACTCCTGACCTGGCAGGCCTTCATGCAGGCTGTGGAGTGTGTATGGCTCCCAGAGCAGGCTAAATAGTGTTCAATAGTCCTTTGTGTAGTAAACTACCATATTATATCGACGAGAAAATGAAAGTCCCTTAATTTTTAAAGTGTGATTAATATTATCGATACTAGATGAAACAGTAGCTGGAACTGTGAAGCCTTGAGCGTAGAGACTCACCAAGGAGCGCGAGGAGAGCCTGTTCTTCAGGAAGGGAAGTTATCGCCGCAAGCCACGAGAAGTTACATTTGAACCTGGTGTCCTGAGGGAGGCGACCTGAAGATGGAGACACCGCTGGCCTTCACCTTCTGCTGCCTGCTGCTCCTCCCACCACAAGGTTAGCTCCTTATGCTTAACTTCTTTATTGACAACAGTTAACATTGACAAATTAACATTGACTTTATTCACATAAATTTGAAATTTTACGGAGTCTGAAATTTCAGGTTTTATTGAACTGAGGTCTTTGTGCATCCTTACTGCCTCTCAGGACAGTCAGGAGGTTACCTTGTGATGATTCGGGGCTTAGCGTTCCTGCGGCCCGGTTCTCGATCAGACCTGCTTGTTGCTGTACTGCAACAGCAGGTCTGGCTGTTACTAGGCTGTTGGACGTGGCTGCTCGCAGTCTGACGTATGAGTCACAGCTTGGTTGATCATTAATCCTTTGGAGGTGCTTATCGAGTTCTCTCTTGAACACTGTGAGAGGTCGGCCAGTTATGCCCCTTATGCGTAGCGGGAGAGTGTTGAACAGTCTCGGGCCTCTGATGTTGATAGTTCTCTCTCAGAGTACCTGTTGCACTCTGCTTTTCAACGGCGGTATTCTGCACATCCTGCCATGCCTTCTGGTCTCATGTGATGTTATTTCTGTGTGCAGGTTTGGGACCAGCCCCTCTAATATTTTCAAGGGCAGTGAGCAAGGAGGTTGCTCACTGCCCTGGTCTACTTGGTGCTGGAGATCACCAGCTAGTGCCTGGGCGGACCAAGAAACTTACATCATTAAAGTGCCTGCGTCCCTAGAATGCAAGTCTACCATAATATTATATAAAAAAAACGCTCTTCATAAAAATACACATTTTCAAACATCATGGGAGTCGCAATGGGTGCCGACTTTTCTCAAATTGAGCAATTAGGTCGACCCCAATTCGCCTACGGTAAGGCTAGAGGTAAGTTTGGGCTGAAGGTAAAGCTAACAGCAAGTATCTGGCCTCCATCCACAGACACACACCAACATAGAGTCATTTTCTTTTATAAAAGAGATATTATTTCCTGCAACATTTCCGAAAATAAATTGTTGAGGAATGAGCACAACACGCGTGTAAACACCTCATCTGGTGGCAGCTTGGGCGTCCACCTATAAATAAATCAAATCTCATGAATGTGATATGTAGATGTGTCCTGCGAGGTCCCCGCAGCCTGCATGTGGCGGGGCCCCGGCCTCATCCTTCCCTAGTGCTGCTGAACCAGGGAGGATGGTGATGAACCAGGGAGGATGGTGATGAACCAGGGAGGATGGTGATGAACCAGGGAGGATGGTGATGAACCAGGGAGGATGGTGATGAACCAGGGAGTATGGTGATGAACCAGAGAGTATGGTGATGAACCAGGGAGGATGGTGATGAACCAGGGAGGATGGTGATGAACCAGGGAGGATGGTGATGAACCAGGGAGTATGGTGATGAACCAGGGAGTATGGTGATGAACCAGGGAGGATGGTGATGAACCAGGGAGGATGGTGATGAACCAGGGAGGATGGTGATGAACCAGGGAGGATGGTGATGAACCAGGGAGGATGGTGATGAACCAGGGAGGATGGTGATGAACCAGGGAGGATGGTGATGAACCAGGGAGGATGGTGATGAACCAGGGAGGATGGTGATGAACCAGGGAGGATGGTGATGAACCAGGGAGGATGGTGATGAACCAGGGAGGATGGTTATGAACCAGGGAGGATGGTGATGAACCAGGGAGGATGGTGATGAACCAGGGAGGATGGTGATGAACCAGGGAGGATGGTGATGAACCAGGGAGGATGGTGATGAACCAGGGAGGATGGTGATGAACCAGGGAGTATGGTGATGAACCAGGGAGGATGGTGATGAACCACGGAGGATGGTGATGAACCAGGGAGTATGGTGATGAACCAGGGAGGATGGTGATGAACCAGGGAGTATGGTGATGAACCAGGGAGGATGGTGATGAACCACGGAGGATGGTGATGAACCAGGGAGGATGATGATGAACCAGGGAGGATGGTGATGAACCAGGGAGGATGGTGATGAACCAGGGAGGATGGTGATGAACCAGGGGAAAGCTATAACTAACCAGGGATGGTTATAACGAACGAGGAATGGCTCTAACGAACCAGGAAAGGCAATAAAGAACTACGGAGGTGTGAAGATGAACCCCGCGGCCGCTCTATCGACAGTTCTCTCTAACGAAATTCGCTTATCCGACGGCGAGAGAGGCTAACGTTAATGAGGATAAAGTTACGGAGAGGAAATTGTGTCCGGGATAAGAGTGACGAACCATTCGCTAATGAGACAGATTGAGTTCCTCCTCCGGAATTTATAATTACGGAGTACGTGGTCAACGAGGTTAAAGGCGCGCCAGGTTGAAGGCGCAACGAGGTTAAAGGCGTTAACGCGCTGGAGAGGTTAAAGCCAGGCGAACTTGAAATATACAGGATTACGTTGTTGTCAGTGTTAATACAAGAACTGCGAATTGTGTTAACATTGCAGGGTTAACATCGAATACCGTCTTATATGTGTGTTTTTAACATTAAATACTGTCGTGTATGTGTTCTTACAAAAATACGTTAATATATGTATTTTGAGAATGGATATTGTCTAATATGTGCATTTTAATCATGGAATAATATATATGTTCTTACCGTGAATGTCGTCATATATATATATATATATATATATATATATATATATATATATATATATATATATATATATATATGTGTGTGTGTGTGTGTGTGTGTGTGTGTGTGTGTGTGTGTGTGTGTGTGTGTGTGTGTGTGTGTGTGTGTGTGTGTGTGTGTGTGTGTGTATTCACTTAGTTGTATTCACTTAGTTGTATTTTACGGGGTTGAGCTTTGCTCTTTCGGCCCGCCTCTCAACTGTGTGTGTGTGTACTCACCTAGTTGTACTCACCTAGTTGTGCTTGCGGGGGTTGAGCTCTGGCTCTTTGGTCCCGCCTCTCAACCGTCAATCAACAGGTGTACAGTTTCCTGAGCCTAATGGGCTCTATCATATCTACACTTGAAACTGTGTATGGAGTCAGCCTCCACCACATCGCTTCCTAATGCATTCCATTTGTCAACCACTCTGACACTAAAAAAGTTCTTTCTAATATCTCTGTGGCTCATTTGGGCACTCAGTTTCCACCTGTGTCCCCTAGTGCGTGTGCCCCTTGTGTTAAACAGCCTGTCTTTATCAACCCTGTCGATTCCCCTGAGAATCTTGAATGTGGTGATCATGTCCCCCTAACTCTCCTAACTAACATGTGTGTGTGTGTGTGTGTGTGTGTGTGTGTGTGTGTGGTGTGTGTGTGTGTGTGTGTGTGTGTGTGTGTGTAATTACCTAAGTGTAGTTACAAGGATGAGAGCTAAGCTCGTGGTGTCCCATCTTCCCAGCACTCTTTGTCATATAACGCTTTGAAACTACTGACGGTCCTGGCCTCCACCACCTTCTCCCCTAACTTGTTCCAACCGTCTACCACTCTGTTTGCGAAAGTGAATTTTCTTATATTTCTTCGGCATCTGTGTTTAGCTAGTTTAAATCTATGACCTCTTGTTCTTAAAGTTCCAGGTCTCAGGAAATCTTACCTATCGATTTTATCAATTCCTGTTACTATTTTGTATGTAGTGATCATATCACCTTTTTTTCTTCTGTCTTCTAGTTTTGACATATTTAATGCCTCTAACCTCTCCTCGTAGCTCTTGCCCTACAGTTCTGGGAGCCACTTAGTAGCGTGTCTTTGCACCTTTTCCAGTTTGTTGATGTGCTTCTTAAGATATGGGCACCACACTACTGCTGCATATTCTAGCTTTGGCCTAACAAAAGTCGTGAACAATTTCTTTAGTATATCGCCATCCATGTATTTAAAAGCAATTCTGAAGTTAGAAAGCATGGCATAGGCTCCTCGCACAATATTCTTTATGTGGTCCTCAGGTGATAGTTTTCTATCTAGAACCACCCCTAGATCTCTTTCTTTATCAGAATTCTTTAAAGATTTCTCACATAATATATATGTTGTGTGGGGTCTATGTTCTCCTATTTCGCATTCCATAACATGGCATTTATTAACATTAAATTCCATTTGCCAAGTGGTGCTCCATGTACTTATTTTGTCCAGGTTATCTTGAAGGGCATGACAATCATCTAAGTTTCTTATCCTTCCTATTATCTTAGCATCATCAGCAAACATGTGCATATAATTCTGTATACCAACTGGTAGATCATTTATGTAGACAATAAACATCACTGGTGCAAGAACTGAACCCTGTGGTACTCCACTTGTGACATTTCTCCAGTCCGATACATTGCTTCTGATCACTGCCCTCATTTTTCTATCAGTTAGAAAAATTTTCATCCATGTTAGAAGGTTACCTGTCACTCCTCCAGTATTTTCCAGTTTTCAGAACAACCTCTTATGTGGAACTCTGTCGAAAGCCTTTTTTAGGTCCAGATAGATGCAGTCAACCAAACCATCTCTTTTCTGTAATATCTCTGTTGCTCGATCATAGAAACTGAGTAAATTCGATACACAGGATCTTCCAGATCGAAAACCTTACTGTCTGTCTGATATTATATAATTTCTCTCCAGGTGTTCTACCCATTTAGTTTTAATTATTTTTTCCAATATTTTGACTATTACACTTGTCAATGATACAGGTCTATAATTAAGGGGGTCTTCCCTACTTCCACTTTTGTAGATTGGAACTATGTTAGCCTTTTTCCACACATCAGCTACAACTCCTGTAAACAGGGATGCCTGAAAAATCAGTTGAAGTGGAATGCTGAGCTCAGGTGCACATTCTCTCAGAACCCATGGCGAAACTCCATCTGGACCAACTGCTTTGTTCTTACTTAGCTCCTTGAGCATTTTTTCCACTTCGTCTCTAGACACCTCTATGTGCTGTATGTTGTTCTCTGGAATTCTTATTGTGTCTGGTTCCCTGAAGAATTCATTTTGAACAAACATACTTTGGAACTTTTCGTTTAGTGTTTCACACATTTCCTTTACATTTTCCGTGAATCTATTTCCTATTTTCAACCTCTGAATATTATCCTTTACCTGCAATTTGTTGTTTATGAATTTATAGAATAGACCTGGTTCTGTTTTACATTTGTCTGCAATCCCTTTGTCAAAATTTCTTTCTGCCTCTCTCCTCACTGCCGTGTAGTTGTTTCTCGCATCTTTGTATCACTGGTATGTTTGGGGGTTTGGCCTCTTCCTGTATTGATTCCATTTTTGTGTCTTTTGGTCTCTGGCCCTCTCGCAATTTCTGTTGAACCAATCCTGTTTCCTAGTTCTGCTCTCTGTTTTGGAATAATTTTTTTTGTGCCTTTATCATATATTTCACAAAACTTGACATACATCTCATTCACTTCCTTGCCTAGCAACAAGTCTGTCCAATATACTCACAAAAAAATTTCTAAGGTTGCCATAATGTCCTCTCCTAAATCAGGTTTTTTTTCAATTGCATTGACCGTCGTATTTTCTTCCAGATTATAACGCATTGCATATTTTATTCCCAAAAGACATGGTCCTTTTACCCAAGGGAGGAAGGTACTGAATGTCAAATATTTCTTCCTCCTTCCTGGTAAATATCAAATCTACATGGAGGGAACGTCCCTTCCCTCATCCTCGTAGCTTGTTTAACATGTTGATACAAGAATGTTTCCAGGATGAGTAACAAATTTATAGGTCCAAAAATCTCTTTTTAGCTTCATATGCTTCCCAGTCTATGGATTTCAATTGAAGTCGCCGACTATCAACAGTCGTGACCTATCGTTATCCGTTCTCGCTATGATCTCTCTCATTATTGTTATAAGACCTTCTCGTTTACTATCTAGCTCCTCCTTTGACCATGTGCTGCTTAGCGGTGGACTATATCCATTTATGATCATTAGGTTATCACCTCATGGCAGACCCTTGTGCTATTATGTCTTCTTATGGATTGGCAGTCATTATTTCGTTCACCTTTAGGTGTTCTTTCACCAGCACACAACGCCCCGCCTTTCCTAATTTTTCTTCCCGTCTCCAATTGAGTAGCCCCTTGGGAATATGACCTCATTTAATAACATCTTCAAGTTTTGTCTCCGTGAGTGCAACAATTCTGGTGTCTGCAGCTGTATTACATCACTTAACTCCAGTATCTTCGATCTTACTCCATCTATGTTGGTGTATGCAATCTTCAGGAACTTGTTCCCCCTCTTCTTATTTTTCATCCCCCTTTCTCTAATGATTTTGTTGGTTTGCCTTTATGTACCACTTTACTGGTCTGCCTACCCCTAACACTTTGTAGAAAAAAGAATTGATTTTCTTCTTCATTCCTGCTATACATTAAACGTTTTGCCTTGGCGAGGTTCAGTTTCAGCTTCTCCTTATCTTCTTTTGAAAAATCTCGTCTTAATGACCACAAACCTTTCCCATCCTCATCACTTTGTAATTTTCAAGCATTCCGTATTACTTTCTTCCATCTGTTTGGCACCAATTAGGATGATCCTCAAAGGTCGATCTTTCCCTTTTACATATCTGCTATTATGTGTGGTGGTGTGTGTGTGTGTGTGTGTGTGGGTGTGATGTG
>WNGS01125522.1:50585-54622 GCA_020271785.1 Procambarus virginalis | reverse complement strand
TACAGGGGGATGGGTTAGCTCTTGCTTACAGGCGGGTGGGTTATTCTCTTGCTTACAGGGGGGATGGGTTAGTTCTTGCTTACAGGGGTTGGTTATATCTCTTGCTTACAGGGGCTGTGTCTCTCTTGCTTACAGGGGCTGTGTCTCTCTTGCTTACAGGGGGTGGGTTAGCTCTTGCTTACAGGGTGATGGTTAGCTCTTGCTTACAGGGTGTGGTTAGCTCTTGCTTACAGGGTGTGGTTAGCTCTTGCTTACAGGGGTGGGTTAGCTCTTGCTTACAGGGGGTGGGTTAGCTCTTGCTTACAGGGGTGGGTTAGCTCTTGCTTACAGGGGGTGGGTTATCTCGCTTCAGGGGATGTATGTCTTTGATTTATGTTCGAATATTGAACACCGCTATACAACATCCGAACAAGTGTTCGGATGTTGAACATAGAACAAAATGCAACCCCAGTTTGGCTGTCCAACAATAACCGTAACTGTAGGTTATCTTTAGTGCGTTGGTGGTTGCTTATCTTATCGGAGCTCGATGATAACACATTTAGCTGTTATCGCTTTGGTCATTTATACATAGATTTGGCATATTTTTGGAGGGAGCAAAATCTTAAAATTGCATTGTGAATGCAACGAATCACAATGATGTCTGATGTATCAGTGACGAATCAGCTGCAAAAAGCAGGGGATTCGAAGCCACGTCTTTGTGACTTCCAGACGTTTCTGAACCCACTCGGACAAGTGGGTTTAGGCACGTGTCTGGGTCACTAGAACGCGGGTTCGAATCCTTACTAGCTCGAACTGAATTTTCTCACTTCGTAGATATTGAGCATGGTCGTTATTCGGATATCCTTCACAGTCACACAAGCCTCCAACTATTCGATCTACACAGTCCAACTAACTAGTTTCGGATATCCTACACACAGTCACACAACCTCCAACTTATGTTCGGATATCCTACACTCATGTCGTATAACACATAATCAAGCTCCATTGTTGATTTTTTAACCGGATCGGATGATAGTGCTACGTTATATGTTTATTTCTTTATTTATCAAAGGGTTAATAATATTTTGTGCCATTATACTGTTTTCTCTCCAGCAATCAATAATCATGATATATTACATCATTTTCAGTTCCCACGTATCAATCCATGAGTGGGAAGGGTGTTATCTGTGCCTGATGGCTGCCTTGTGTGATGTAATCGAGTGTCATCTTTACATCTGAATTAATGGTTCTTTCAACACGTCCTCGCAAATTCGTAAGTCAAATTGACTTATTAAATACGTGCATAGTGAATACTAAACATAATAGTTTACCTTGAAAAGCTTCATAGAAACACCGACCTTACCTAACCTTGTTAGCATGTTAAGATAAAGCATCTTATTGCTATCGTATTACAATTATTACTTACCTATACCATAATTCTAGGTAGTACAATTGATTACGACTTATCTTACTTAACAACGTAGTAGTGGAGTCGGTTGTTTGAAGCGTCACGTATATATGTTTTGTATTGTATCTATGCAACGTAAATAATTTATTGCATTCTATAATTTCGATTTGCCCTGGCCGGTTGTAACCACACATTTTCCCCTTTTGTAACGAAGGTCGAATACATATAAACACTATTTTATTGACTCTAATTTCAGAACAGGAAATCACCCATGAATATTACTAGAATATTTGGATATAATATCTTAGGTATTTTTTTTACACTATATCCTATAGTGACATTGTAGTAATGGCGTTTTCGTCGAATCTTTGATATTGGGTTTTTCAGTGAAAACCATTTCACATTTTTATTGAAACATGTTTTCAACCATTTAGAGTCCCGGTGACTCTGCCCTCACACCATGATAACATTGTCTCAGATCTCAGAGCGTCAGATAACACACTTATCATCTTCTTGAGCGTGATTCAAGGTTTTAGATTTCTAAAAAAAATTAGAAATTCTCTGAGGTTCATAGATTTTCGGCGCCATATATTGTGATTTATTTCAGTAATTTTGACACGGTTGATGTGAAAATAATTGTTGCTAATCAAATCAAATCAAGCCGATGATATATTCTAATAAAACCAGAGATAGCTAAGCTAACCAAACCCAAATAAAGAAACCAAATAGAAACAAGCAATTTTAATCTAATCATTTTTCATTCCAACCGCATATGAAAGCAAAACCTGAGTTAACCTGACCCGAAAAGCTACTCTAACATCATGTATCTCAGGTGCGTTTTTTTTATTATATATTTTCTACCACAGGACGTGGCCGACATTTACAATGCCTAACCAGCATATATATATTGTCTCTCTGTCCCCAGTGGACACGGGTTAAGAGATGTGTTAAACATAAACTAGTTCAAGGGTTTATTGAACAATCAACTCACAGAAGGCTGAGGTCGGTAGCTTTTAAAATGCTAAAACTAACCTACATGTAGTAGGTTAGGTTAGGTTAGGTGTCGTTTTAACAGTTGATGATAAGAGCCCTTAATTGGCCTATGTTATGTCCCCCATTCTCTATAAACGTAGGCGCCTGACAGCTGGTGGACAGCGCTTCGGATTCGTAGTCCTGAGGTTCCGGGGTTCGCATCCCAGGTGGAGGGCGAAGGACAAATAGGGCAAAGTGTTTCTTTGCACCCTGATGCGTTCTGTTCACCTAGCAGTAATAGGTACCTGGGGAGTTAGACAGCTAGCTACGGGCTGCTCCTGGGGGTGTGGAAGGCCTGGTCGAGACGGGGCCGCGGGACCGCTAAGCCCCCACTATCATCTCAAGATAACCAAGATAACCATCCCTCACTTCGCCAGACTGTCGGTATCATCAGTCTCATCATGTACAGTACCTGTATGACTTTTAAACACAGGTCAAATCTTATTACTTAATATTTAGTTTTTTTAGCTTACTAATTCATTATCACAACTACAAATAAGGAAATTGCCCTTAGTTGCCCTAGCTGTAACTAATGGGATTTTGCGTGTGTTTCGTGTGCGGTCATAACCTGGAATCTAGTTACAGTTACTAGCAATGATACTTGTCATCTGACACATGAAGTGCATTTGTCACTTATGTTTTGGGGCAATAATGCACAGAATCGTTTTTCGCGGAGATAATTAGTTTTTTTTTTAATTGTTGTCCAGGAGATCGAGCCCCAAATCTCCAATTAGCCTCACCATAACCTAACTATACCATAACCTAAACTAGGTTATCATACGCCTAACTAAACCCAAATATAAAGTAATTTATACAAACCATAACCTACCATAACCTAACCGAATTAAATTGAACCTAATCTAGCCTGAGCCAAGCAAACCTAACATACCATTCTTCTTCTTCTTCGTCTGCCTCTTCTATCTCCTCTCTCGCTCTTCTCTCTCTCTCTCTCTGTCTCTCTCTCTACTCTCATCTCCTCTGTTCTCTCTCTCTCTAGCACCTGGTGTCGTGGAGCACCTCCCAAGGGAAGGTCGATGAAGCTATGCGAGATGGATAATGAGACTCACTAAAACATGCTATTTCTCTCAACTGTGGAACGGGAGGCCGCTGGGTGCTGTTCCTGCTGCTGTTTGGAGTTATTGACGACTGCTGCTGTGTTTTTGCTGCTGCAGCTGCTGCTGCAGCTGCTGCTGCGTTTGTTGTTTGCTGCTGCTGCTCTGCTGCTGCTGATGCTGTGCTGCTCTGCTGCGGCTGCTGCTGCTGCGGCGCTGCTGCTGCTGGCTCTGCTGCTGCTTGCGGTTGCGGTGCTGCTGCTGTTGCTGCTGTTGCTGCGCTGCTGGAGCTGCTGGTGCTGCTGGTTCGTGCTGCTGCTGCTGCTGGCCTGCTTCTGCTGGCGCGCTGCTAGCAAGAGGAACGCTTCCCTCGTTAAACCACAGAGACGCTGTTAGTATATAAAATCATCGAGTATTTTGTGTTCAGAATATGAAGCGTTGAGGACATTGAAACCACCGGGGGAAAAAATTTAACACAAAAGTTTGGGGAAAAAAATTACCATTTTTTTTTTCAGCTGTTCCAATCACCGGGGTTTTTTTTTTTCCAAATATCTCGCTATTGTTCT
>WNGS01125522.1:38085-45585 GCA_020271785.1 Procambarus virginalis | reverse complement strand
ACTGACTGCAATGTTCATTCGAGAATTGTCTACTACTCTCAAAAGACTTGTATGTGAGTTTTAAAGTCCGCAAATAATTTAAAATGTTTATATGAATGTCTTTAACCCAGAGTGGAGTCTGATTGTCATGTCAAACCGGTTGTGCTCACATAGTACATAGAACAGTTCGAGAAAGAAAGTTTTCAGATTGTCAAAATCAACTAAATCGTTAGTTTAGGATGTATTAGATTAGGTTAGATTGTGTTGATCACTCTTAGGGTTCTTTTTACTAGGTTAACTTACTTTGGGCAAGGATAGATAGATTAACCTATACAATTTTCAATAAAGTTTACAGATGTCTTCGCATAACCTATTCCACGCATTGACAACTTTTTAGAGTTGTGACTCAACTGTGTCTGTAGTTGTAATCGATGACCCTCGTTCCACTGTTCCTAGCTCATAACAATGCTCTATCTACTCCTCCACAAGGGCTCTCTAGAATCCAATATGTTGTAATCATGTCCCCGCTATCTCTCCTGCAGGGTTGCAAGGTCCAGGCCAAGGACGAGCCTAGTTGCATATATTTGGATATTTTCTAGTTTTTGCTTGTCACTTTTCAGGTACGGGTTCTATGTTGGGGATGTATATTCAAGAGTGGGTCTCACCTTCGCTGTAAATAGGGCCCAGTAAGCTCCTTTGTCCAAGTTTCTGAAAGATACACAGAAATTGAAATCGAAATAAGTTTATTGAGGTAAAATACACACAAAGGGATGAGGTAGCTCAAGCTATTCTCACCCCGTTCAGTTGATCGTGTTAATACATACATAGACACACATCACAAACAATAAACGTATTACCGAACATTGTGAGAGATAAACATATACATTTCCTCCTTTACGCAAGTAGATACACAGAGGTTGGCCAGTATGCCACATGCAGCTGCTGTTGTTCTGCTAATGTGGGCTGCTGGCACCAGGTGAGTGTGTGTGTAAGTACCCACGTGTCTCAGTGTTTGTGCTTGTCTGGTTGTGACTCATCTAGTTGTGCTTGCGGGGGTTGAGCTCTGGCTCTTTGGTCCCTCCCGGATGTGTGAGTGTATGCACACACACGTAGATGTACTCACCGTGATGTGAGTACATCACGTGTTTGTAAGGACGAGTTAGGCAACTAATCCGGCCTTCCAAACGTTCTTATGACAATGACTCTTTTTTCACGATTTCATCAAATTTACATTAGCAGTTTGACTCGAAGTAGTTCAACTTGTAGGTGTAAACTACTACACTTATGGGTGACTCTAACAGTGAAAAGTTCTTCCCCCGAGGAGGTCAGAGGTCACATGTGTCCTCGTGTTGGAGTACAACCTGAGCACACCAGTCTACCACCCTGTTATGTCCCATGAGAGAGTATTTATTATTTTGGTTTTAAAATAATTCTCAATTATTATTCTCAAGAAATTCTCAATTCTAGACCATTCTCAAGTCAATCGACTTGAGAGTGGTCCAGGACGGACCGAAACGTCGTCGTCCCTTCACCTTCTAGTGTGTGGTCTGGTCAACATACTTTAGCCACGTTATTGTGACTCATCGCCTGCATTTTGTTTTTACTATTTGTGCCTGCAGGAGCGAGCTGTTAGCTCCTGGACCCCGCCTTTCTAACCGTCAGTTGTCTAATGTAATGATTACCGAGATAATTGTTCTCGACATTGTGTACTCACCTAGTTGTGCTGGCGGGGGTTGAGCTGTGGCTCTTTGGTCCCGCCTCTCAACTGTCAATCAACTGGTGTACAGGTTCCTGAGCCTACTGGGCTCTATCATATCTACACTTGAAACTGTGTATGGAGTCAGCCTCCACCACATCACTGCCTAATGCATTCCATTTACTAACCACTCTGACACTGAAAAAAGGTCTTTCGAATATCTCTGTGGCTGATTTGGGCACTCAGTTTCCACCTGTGTCCCCTTGTGCGTGTGCCCCTTGTGTTAAATAATCCATCCTTGTGCACCCTGTCTCTACCCTGTGTGTCTCGGTGCGTGTGTGTACAAGCACAAGAGAACAGTATAGAACATAGATCAGTATAGAACATAGAACAGTATAGAACATAGCATGCTATGTTACACAACTTCTATCAACATTTTGATCAAATTCAAAACAAAAAGTTAACCAATGAAAAAGTTTAACAATTCGCATAAACTTGTCGGTGATACTTGACAAAGTTTCTCAAAACAAATTCTTGGAGCAGGAAAGCTAAGTTATTGCTGCCGAATACGATTCCCGAGCTAATTAGTCTCACGTAATGGATCCATATTTTTCATAGACTTCAGTGTCTTGCAAAGTTTGGCTTGTGTTAGTTGGGCGGTTGCTGCTACAGAGAGTACCAGGGAAGAACTCTTGCTTTAGTTGGAAAATTATACGATAACTTTTGTTTACGATCATTTCTCGACATTCTTAAACATTTATGCATACATGTGCACGCATACACGCGCGCACACAACGGGGGAACTGCCAGAAATTTAGAAAGCAGCTAACGTAGTCCCGATATACAAGAAAGGGGATAGACAGGAGGCACTGAACTACAGGCCAGAGTCCGTAACCTGCATACCATGCTAGCTGATGGAGAAGATTGTGCGAAGAAAGCTAGTGGAGCATCTGGACCGAAGGAACTTTGTAACACAGTATCAACATGGGTTCAGGGATGGCAGGTCCTGCCTCACAGGGTTACTTGAATTCTACGACCAGGCAACAAAAATAAGGCAAGAAAGAGAAGGGTTGGCAAACTACATATTGTTGGATTGTCAGAAAGCCTTTGATACAGTACCACACAAGAGGCTAGTGAAAAAGCTGGAGATGCAGGCTGGAGTGAAAGGGAAGGTACTCCATTGGATACAGGAGTATCTAAGCAACAGGAGACAAAGAGTCAGTGTGAGGGGTGAGGTCTCAGATTGGCGAGACGTTACGAGTAGAGTCCCGCAGGGGTCAGTCCTTGGACCTATACTGTTTCTGATATATGTAAATGATCTCCCAGAGGGTATAGAATCGTTTCTCTCAATGTTTGCCGATGATGCACAAATTTGAGGAGGATTGAAACAGAGGATGATAGTAGGGGGCTGCAAGATGACCTAGACAGACTGAGTGAATGGTCCAACAAATGGCTGTTGAAGTTCAACCCGAGTAAACGCAAAGTAATGAAACTAGGCAGTGGAAACTGGAGGCCAGACACAGGACACAGAATAGGAGATGAAGATGAATACTTAATGAAACGGACAGAGAGAAAGATCTAGGAGTTGATATCACACCAAACCTGTTTCCTGAAGCCCACATCAAAAGAATAACGTCTGCGGCATATGCGAGGCTGGCTAACATCAGAACAGCGTTCAGGAACCTGTGTAAGGGATCATTCAGAATCTTGTATACCACATATGTAAGACCAATCCTGGAGTATGCGGCCCCAGCATGGAGCCCGTACCTTGTCAAGCACAAGACGAAGCTAGAAAAAGTCCAAAGGTATGCCACTAGACTAATCCCAGAACTAAGAGGCATGAGTTATGAGGAAAGGCTGCGGGAAATGCACCTTACGACACTGGTAGACAGAAGAGTAAGGGGAGACATGATCACAACCTACAAAATCCTCAGGGGAATCGACCGGGTAAACAAGGATAAACTATTCAACACTGGTGGGACCCGAACAAGGGGACACAGGTGGAAACTGAGTACCCACATGAGCCACAGAGACGTTAGAAGGAACTTTTTCAGTGTCAGAGTAGTTAACAGATGGAATGCATTAGGCAGTGATGTGGTGGAGGCTGACTCCATACACAGTTTATAATGTAGATATTATAGAGCCCAGTAGGCTCAGGAACCTGTACACCTGTTGATTGACAGTTGAGAGGCGGGACCAAAGAGCCAAAGCTCACCCCCGCAAGCACAACTAGGTGAGTACACACACACACACACACACACACACACACACACACACACACACACACACACACACACACACACACACACACACCACACACACACACACACGTGATGTGGTGGAGGCTGAGTCCAACTCAATTTCAAAGATGGATATCGTAGAGCTCGAGTCGCTCAGTTATCTGTACACACAGAAGAGTAGGAAGAGCAGACAAGGACAGGGAACAGCTGCTGGGATGGCCTGAGAAACAGCATCACAGCCTTTTCAAGTTTTATTCAGGAAATAATTACGATTTGATAAAACTAATATGCAATGGTGTCTGTAAATATTTTGGGCAGAGCCACTGGTTATTGGCCTGACTCTGTACTCCACCACACTGGTTGTTGACCTGACTCTGTACTCCACCACACTGGTTATTGACCTGACTCTGTACTCCACCACACTGGTTATTGACCTGACTCTGTACACCACCACACTGGTTGCTAACCTGACTCTGTACTCCACCACACTCCACTTGAGAGTGTGGGGGAATGCAACAGAAGTCAGCATATATAACAGTAACGGACCTCACACGCAGATACTTCACTTCAGAGTCTACTCAAAAGCTTCCCATGCACATTAACTAACGATATAACGATACACAACAGTCCATGAAACACCTGAGCATCTACCTGCACAGTTAATTCTACTCCTGGACACTGGTTAACGTCATAGAAACGGCTGTAATTCTTGCACAGTTCTCCCAATGTGGAAGGAAACACCGCCTCATTAATGGTGAAAGTTTGAACTTTAACCTCAGATATTATTTGATTTTATATCCAACGATGTGATGTACGGAGCTAAAATAACATTGTCACTGTCTAAATATTTACTAACTAACCTCTGTACCTCTGTGTACTGCCGTGTGAGTGACTGCTCCTCATTCATCTTTTGGGAGAAAAGATACCTGCTATCTCTATCATAAACAAATTGTGTTTTATAAGATATTTGGAAGCGTGATTTAAATTTTCTCCTCTCTTAAAAAATAATTGTGAATGGCTTTGATGCAATTACGGATGGTTATGATGTAGAGGTAAGACAGCTCAGGTCCATAATTCTATTTGCAT
The DNA here is from genome assembly GCA_020271785.1 of Procambarus virginalis. NCBI lineage: Eukaryota > Metazoa > Arthropoda > Malacostraca > Decapoda > Cambaridae > Procambarus > Procambarus virginalis. The sequence goes on along the minus strand of WNGS01125522.1, from coordinate 40,584 downwards.
AAAGCAATGGTTATCTTGTTACGTATAACTCTTGACTACTTCAGCCTCTCGCTATACTTCCCTAGGGATCCCACCTTTCTCTCTCTCTCTCTCTCTCTCTCCTCTCTCTCTCTCTCTCTTTCTAGCTCTTCCTTCGAACATTATCAGTTGTCATATATCATATTTTAAGCTTCTGTCTTCCATGTCTATTTTGTATAATTTGACTATTGCCTCTCCCTATCTATCTTGTTATCTTCCTGTTCCTCTTCTTGGTATACTCCAAGGCCATCATTCTTACTCTGAAGATGCTCTTACCATGGTAGAAATGCCGTCTGTCCGCTTGGGTCAACCTCATTATTGAAGGCCAGACTCCATGTTTACAGCATCCCGTCTTGCTCCTCTGCCCCTTATCTCCTCTCCCTCTCTCTCTCTCTCTCTCTCTCTCTCTCTACTTCTCTCTCTCTCTCCTCTCTCTCTCTCTCTCTCTCTCTCTCTCTGCCGCTGCCAACACTTCACCAAGCAGCTCCCCGCCCCGGGAAGGCCTGGTAATATCCCATTGTTTATGGGTCGACTGGGAACGTTGTTATCGATGGGAAACATTTCGTCAGCTTAGTAGTGGGTGGGATGGTGGCTCAGCTTGGGGGAGGAGGAAGGGATTCACGAAATGCTTGAATAGTGAGAGAGAGTGAATTGGTCGGCGACTGTAGGGAGGAATGGCACGGTGTGGATGGGTGAAGGGAGGACTGCAGGTTGTGTCAATGGCAGCACAGGTGTCTGCACCAGTCGCAGTCAGGTTAGGGGGTAGTTTCGAAGGGTCCTGAGGGACAGCGGTAGCAGTAGAGTCGGCTGGCTGTGGACGTGCAGCTTGAGCACGGGTGGTCACCATAACAGGAGGAGAACCTTCATCACTCTCTTGAACCTTTACTGGAAAATGTTCAAAAATCGGTTATCCACCACAGAGTTGCTTACCTTGGATATGTCCTTGATGATCAGGTTGTTTGGTTGTTGGTCTTCTGCCAAGTCGTTGCCCAGGAGAAGTTGCACTCCAGGCATGGGAAAAGGCTTTTCCCTGACGGCGACTTGGACTTCACCAGTAACGAAGGGACACTCCAGGTAACCTCGGGCAAGTGGATAAGGAGTTGTAGCAGTAAGGTCAGTGATGAACACAGTCTCTCCTGTGTAGGCGACGTTGGGCACAGCCGATTTCCAAACGATCGATTGTAGAGCCGCTGTGTCCCGTAGGATCTTAAGTCCAAAGCGTCCCTCTGAATCTGAGCCGTGGGTAGAGATAGTTCCTGGATATAGATGCTTTGTAAAGAGAGAGAGATCATTAGCATGAACACCAACAATCATTACAGGCTTACCAGACTTAGGGTGAGTAGTTTTAGACTTAGGGGGTTCGACGTTACCTTTAGATTGGGACTTACCACATTTGTCAATGTTGTGTCCATATAATCGACAATACCTGCAGTACAGTTGAGAGGTACCTTGATCTGGGCTCGCTTTCTCGTAACTGTACCAAGACTTCTTTCTGGTAGGATCTGGAGTCAGCCGGTGGATGAGGCTGTAAGTGTCAACTGACTTCGCACACTTCACTAACTCCGTCTCTTCCTTGTCTGCTAAGTATAGGCGGACAGGAGGAGGTACACGTCTCAAAAATTCTTCTTCAACCAGTATGAGGTTGACAAGTTCTGAAAAAGTAGAGAAATGTGCTGCCTCGAGCCATTTCATGAAATATCTTTGTTTGGTGTTAGCAAATTCTAAGAAGGTGGTGGTACTTGCCTTGACGTAGTCACGAAAATTTCGTCGATAGCTTTCGGTGGAGAGAAGGTAGGCGTCCAACACAGCTTGTTTCAGGGTGGTGTAGTCGGTTTCCGAAGCCAAAGTGCTGAGTGTGACTGCTGCTCTACCTGTAAATGTACTCTGAGAAGGGTAGCCCATTGGTCGTCAGGCCAATTAAGTTGAACAGCAAGGGTCTCAAAAGTGGTAAAGAACACATCACCCCCCGTTTCGAGGAACGGGGGCATTAACTTACTTGCATGGGAGATATTGAAACTGGGAGGAAGACTAGCTGCCGCTTGTTGGAGTTGAGCTTGGTGTGCAGTCGTCCCTCGTGAGTTCTCGGTTACGACATTCTAGCATTGCTTCTGCCTGTCGTTTGTCGTGGTCGCGTTGTATCTCGAGTCGCTGTTGTATAACGCCAACTCACGTTCACTTTCTTCCTTCTTCAGGGCAGCTTCTTCCTTGCCAGGGCTGCCTCACGCTCCTTGAGGCGGATTTCTCTTTCTTGTTGATTCTTTTCTAATGGCAGCTTCACGCGCTTGTTCTTCTTTTCTAATGGCAGCTTCACGCTCTCTGATTGCAGCTTCACACGTTTGTTCTTCCTTTCATGAGGGCAGCTTCACGTTCTCTGCTTGCAGCTGCTTCTTGTTGTTGCTGTAGCTCGATTCTTGGCAAGTTCCAATTTGAGCTTTATCGCTCTCAAGTCATCTTATCTGAAATAATGTACTGTTCATGAGT
>WNGS01125522.1:19397-31119 GCA_020271785.1 Procambarus virginalis | reverse complement strand
GTTCCAATCACCGGTGGGTTTTTTTTCCCAAATATCTCACTATTGTTCTCGCAGGTTACACACAAGTGATACAAAGTGGTTGGAATAGGGGTGTGGAGGACCTTTTTTCAAACGGAGGTGTTAGCAGTACCCATCTCTCATCGCTCGCAACGTGCACTCAACACACAGTAGGGAACAGCGTGGGTTTTTACCAATTTTTGCGTCTGGTTTGGTTGGTCGACGGCTACGGGATCACCATAGCCTGTGCTACTTGCAACTTTTTGTTCCAAGTGGCGAGTCTTAAACAACAACAGCTTCTCCCCCCCCCCCCGTCAACATCAGAGACTCTCTTGGTCTGAAAAAGCTTTAAGGGGCGACCAGGAGAGCACCACAACAGCTTTCTTGTACCATGGAAGTGTTATTCCTCTCTGAGGGGGTCAGACAGGAACCCCTGTCAACACCTGTTGACTAATGCGCTCCTCTGACTGTCGGTCAACCTCTCTTGACATGATTAAGATTTTGCCTGTTTGACCGGGACATACACGATATATCGGTTCATTATGCAATGCAGGTTGATCACGCAACTGCATGCTTGAGCCAGAATTCATCAAGTACGTTTCCATTTACGAAACCTGTGCATCTCTCGAGGATTACAGCGCCTCACTCTGTATTTATTTAACAGTTTTCGATCTTCAGAGCTCAGTAATCCAATGTTGTTATAAGGCTTCGGAGCTCATAAACTGTTAAGTCTGTTTAAACCAAAACGCCATGACTGAGGAAAGATGTAGCGGTTTCGTTAATTTATACTGCAATATTTTAAACTGCAACACTGACGATGGAATGTCATCGCTTTTATTTTACACTGACTAGAGGCCATTTTACACTGACTAGAGGCCATTTTACACTGACTAGAGGCCATTTTACACTGACGAGAGGCCATTTTACACTGACTAGAGGCCATTTTACACTGACTAGAGGCCATTTTACACTGACTAGAGGCCATTTTACACTGACGAGAGGCCATTTTACACTGACTAGAGGCCATTTTACACTGACGAGAGGCCATTTTACACTGACGAGAGGCCATTTTACACTGACTAGAGGCCATTTTACACTGACTAGAGGCCATTTTACACTGACTAGAGGCCATTTTACACTGACGAGAGGCCATTTTACACTGACGAGAGGCCATTTTACACTGACTAGAGGCCATTTTACACAGACCAGAGGCCATTTTCCACTGACTAGAGGCCATTCATGCTACACTGACACCACACGGACACTGTCCACACACCTGCTCTCTCGCACACACCGATAAAGACAGGTTTGGGACGGGTATTGACCAAGCAGCAAAATACAGCGACCCGGGCATGTGCGTCGGTTCACAAGGACTCAGCCAATTACAGGCCGAGTTACGAGAGACGCAGCATTAATAGGGTCATTAAGGCAAGAACAGATGGGAGGGGGGGGGGAGGGGGTTAGTTTGTTCATAGAGACAGCCTTAGTGTTGGTGCCAGAGGCTCTGGTGCTGTGCTGTGCTGCACTTATTGTAGTAGATAAGTGTGTGCAGCACTACAGCACACAAGAGTGTAGCACCACAGCACACAAGAGTGTAGCACTACAGCACACAAGAGTGTAGCACTACAGCACACAAGTGTAGCACTACAGCACACAAGTGTAGCCCCACAACACACAAGAGTGCAGCACTACAGCACACAAGAGTGTAGCACTACAGCACACAAGAGTGCAGCACTACAGCACACAAGAGTATAGCACTACAGCACACAAGTGTAGCCCCACAACACACAAGAGTGCAGCACTACAGCACACAAGAGTGCAGCACTACAGCACACAAGAGTATAGCACTACAGCACACAAGAGTATAGCACTACAGCACACAAGAGTGTAGCACTACAGCACACAAGAGTGCAGCACTACAGCACACAAGTGTAGCACTACAGCACACAAGTGTAGCCCCACAACACACAAGAGTGCAGCACTACAGCACACAAGAGTATAGCACTACAGCACACAAGAGTGTAGCCCCACAACACACAAGAGTGCAGCACTACAGCACACAAGAGTATAGCACTACAGCACACAAGTGTAGCCCCACAACACACAAGAGTGCAGCACTACAGCACACAAGAGTGCAGCACTACAGCACACAAGAGTATAGCACTACAGCACACAAGTGTAGCCCCACAACACACAAGAGTGCAGCACTACAGCACACAAGAGTATAGCACTACAGCACACAAGAGTGTAGCACTACAGCACACAAGAGTGTAGCACTACAGCACACAAGAGTATAGCACTACAGCACACAAGAGTGTAGCACTACAGCACACAAGAGTATAGCACTACAGCACACAAGAGTGTAGCACTACAGCACACAAGAGTATAGCACTACAGCACACAAGAGTATAGCACTACAGCACACAAGAGTGTAGCACTACAGCACACAAGAGTATAGCACTACAGCACACAAGAGTGTAGCACTACAGCACACAAGAGTATAGCACTACAGCACACAAGAGTGTAGCACTACAGCACACAAGAGTGTAGCACTACAGCACACAAGAGTGTAGCACCACAGCACACAAGTGTAGCACCACAACACACAAGTGTAGCACCACAACACACAAGTGTAGCACCACAACACACAAGAGTGTAGCACCACAACCCACAAGAGTGTAGCACCACAACCCACAAGAGTGTAGCACCACAACCCACAAGAGTGTAGCACCACAACCCACAAGAGTGTAGCACCACAACCCACAAGAGTGTAGCACCACAACCCACAAGAGTGTAGCACCACAACCCACAAGAGTGTAGCACCACAACACACAAGAGTGTAGCACCACAACACACAAGAGTGTAGCACCACAACACACAAGAGTGTAGCACCACAACACACAAGAGTGTAGCACCACAACACACAAGTGTAGCACCACAACACACAAGAGTCTAGCACCACAACACACAAGAGTGTAGCACCACAACACACAAGAGTCTAGCACCACAACACACAAGAGTCTTCTCGAAAGCTTTGTTGTGGTCTTGTGTTCATAAGTATTAAATCAACATTCCACTTTGTTTTCAAATAAATAATGAATACCAATCTTCGGTCTGGGGCGATCGGTTTCACTCAACTTGAAATTATATGTTTAATATTTATATATATATATATATATATATATATATATATATATATATATATATATATATTATATATATATATATATATATAAGTATAAGTATATGTATAAGTATAAGTAAAAAAGATTTAAATAAAGCACGTTAAACAGACAGGTTAACAAAATCGTAACTACACAGCCATAACTCCATGTTAACTCAGGAGGCGAAGGTAAACAGGAAATATATGAGAGTGGGAGAGGTAATCCAGGACGGATCCGTCCCTTGACGCCGTCACGAGGTGTATGATCCTTGCAATGTATTATACACCGGAACGTTCCGTCACCCATTGCAGAGAGGCCCACTCTAATCTGCAGATGTTGGCGCTCTCTTGATGTCAAAGACAGCTTTGAGTCGTCAGACTCACGCTCAAGGCAAATGAGTCATTTCCTGAGTGATTAGCCATATATATATATATATATATATATATATATATATATATATATATATATATATATATATATATATATATATATATGACAGTGTCAGACCACGGAGGATGGTTGAAACAGGAATTTCCTTAAGTACTTTCGTATATTAATACACTCCTTCTGAAGATGTATAAATATACGAAAGTACTTAAGGAAATTCCTGTTTCTATTTTCCTCCGTGGTCTGACACTGTCATATATATATATATATATATATATATATATATATATATATATATATATATATATATATATATATATTAGTATATTTTGGTAGCAGTCTTTCATGTTGTTAAATATGACCGTAAAGGTAAGATTAATAATTCTAACACGAATCTTCTCAATATTTCTTACGTTCTTCACTGTCGAGGGTAATTGATAAAGTAACTTATCAAAATTCATTCTTTATATTTCTAGTCTGACGCCTAAACGCGTTTCTTTTAGGCGAAAACGAATTCCTTATTGCATTTTCAAGGACATAATTTACACACAAAATACATTCATACTTATACTCGATATGGCACAAAAGTTTTGGGTGAGGTGAAACATAAGACAGAACACGAAATAATGGTATGAGTAACTGCAGAAGGCCCATTGGCCCATACTTCCTCTTGCTGCTTCCATATTGGTTCGGGGTCTTGAAGTGGGTAGAATATAGTTGTGCATTAGTTGGCTGTTGATTGCTGGTGTTGACTTTTTTGATGTGCAGTGCCTCTCTGATGTCGAGTCTCCTGCTATCGCTGTATTTATCGATGATTTCTGTGTTGCTTGTTAAGATTTCTCTGGTGATGGTCTGGCTGTGAGAAGAGATTATATGTTCCTTGATGGAGCTCTATTGTTTATGCATTGTTAATCCCCTAGAAAGAGACGTTTTTGTCTTGCCTATATACTGAGTTCTTTTGGGCTTACAGTCCCCAAGTGGGCATGAATGCCTTCACATGCTCGCTTGGGGACTGTAAGCCCTGTAATAAATATGTAGAATTTATTATGTATTTATTATGTAGAATTTAAACGTACCTGACTCTCACCAATAATATATTCTCGTATTATAGATAAAATACTTCAGTATTCGCCTTTTACAATATTTCTGACAGGGCAATTATCAAAATTATTCCAAATATTTTCCCCCATTAAAAAATTAGCGTGAATGTTCACTGAAATTGTTTGATTATAAATGCCGCTTCGAAACGTATTGATATTAGTGCATTATGAATATAAACCGCATAAAGAATACATATTTTTATTTATTTTGTGTATTAAATATTTAATACTTATAATGCACATTTAATAAATGTTTAATACGTTTAAAACTCCATATAAGATAAGAATCAAGAGAGTATAGACCTTTTAGTACAATGTAGCATTTGGAAGGAATGTGAGAATAAGGACTTGAGATAGGATGGAGGGATGGAACGCTGCCTAATCACTTAGAGAGAGAGAGAGAGAGATAAGAAACTCAGAGATTGGTTTGGTCAGTATGCCAGTGGATGCTGCAGACGAGAAAGGGACTTACCAACGAGCAAAAGAATCTAACATGTTAAATGCTTTAATCTAATGACTGCACTGACTGCAATGTTCATTCGAGAATTGTCTACTACTCTCAAAAGACTTGTATGTGAGTTTTAAAGTCCGCAAATAATTTAAAATGTTTATATGAATGTCTTTAACCCAGAGTGGAGTCTGATTGTCATGTCAAACCGGTTGTGCTCACATAGTACATAGAACAGTTCGAGAAAGATAGTTTTCAGATTGTCAAAATCAACTAAATCGTTAGTTTAGGATGTATTAGATTAGGTTAGATTGTGTTGATCACTCTTAGGGTTCTTTTTACTAGGTTAACTTACTTTGGGCAAGGATAGATAGATTAACCTATACAATTTTCAATAAAGTTTACAGATGTCTTCGCATAACCTATTCCACGCATTGACAACTTTTTTAGAGTTGTGACTCAACTGTGTCTGTAGTTGTAATCGATGACCCTCGTTCCACTGTTCCTAGCTCATAACAATGCTCTATCTACTCCTCCACAAGGGCTCTCTAGAATCCAATATGTTGTAATCATGTCCCCGCTATCTCTCCTGCAGGGTTGCAAGGTCCAGGCCAAGGACGAGCCTAGTTGCATATATTTGGATATTTTCTAGTTTTTGCTTGTCACTTTTCAGGTACGGGTTCTATGTTGGGGATGTATATTCAAGAGTGGGTCTCACCTTCGCTGTAAATAGGGCCCAGTAAGCTCCTTTGTCCAAGTTTCTGAAAGATACACAGAAATTGAAATCGAAATAAGTTTATTGAGGTAAAATACACACAAAGGGATGAGGTAGCTCAAGCTATTCTCACCCCGTTCAGTACATCGTGTTAATACATACATAGACACACATCACAAACAATAGTTTTATATATATATATATATATATACATATATATATATATATATATATATATATATATACACATCACAACAATAAACGTATTACCGAACATTCTGCGAGATAAACATACACATTTCCTCCTTTACACAAGTAGATACACAGAGGTTGGCCAGTATGCCACATGCAGCTGCTGTTGTTCTGCTAATGTGGGCTGCTGGCACCAGGTGAGTGTGTGTAAGTACCCACGTGTCTCAGTGTTTGTGCTTGTCTGGTTGTGACTCATCTAGTTGTGCTGGCGGGGGTTGAGCTCTGGCTCTTTGGTCCCTCCCGGATGTGTGAGTGTATGCACACACACGTAGATGTACTCACCGTGATGTGAGTACATCACGTGTTTGTAAGGACGAGTTAGGCAACTAATCCAGCCTTCCAAACGTTCTTATGACAATGACTCTTTTTTCACGATTTCATCAAATTTACATTTGCAGTTTGACTCGAAGTAGTTCAACTTGTAGGTGTAAACTACTACACTTATGGGTGACTCTAACGGTGAAAAGTTCTTCCCCGAGGAGGTCAGAGGTCACATGTGTCCTCGTGTTGGAGTACAACCTGAGCACACCAGTCTACCACCCTGTTATGTCCCATGAGAGAGTANTTCAGATTGGGATTCTCTAACATATATAAAGTTATTTTAAGAATATTTCTACTTATCTATTATAATTATTTATCTATTTGGAGAGTTATTTTTTTTAACTTCCCATTCATGTGAAGAAAATTTTAGGAAATCAGAGGAGTTTTGAGCTGGGATCATTGATCTCACTCATTCGGTCATATTCAATAGCACGCACACACACACACACACACACACACACACACACACACACACACACACACACACACACACACACACACACACACACACACTAAGGTGCAGTGTGTGGGGGGGTGAAGAAGTAACCTCCCCCCCCCCCAGGAACGCCCGGCACCCTGACCCACTGCTAAGATATAGGCAGAAAGATAACTGTCCAAGATGAAAGATTACTCTCCAAGCAAAAAGATAACTAACCAGAAATATAACAGGGCCTAAGAAAGATACCAGTGTCTAAGCAAAAAGATAACAGCATCCAACAAGAAAGATAACTTATATTAACATCTTAACAGAAAACACATTATTAATATACATAGCTAAACATTCCTTACAAGAAAGAAAAAAATGAGGAATAGTTATTTAAAATAAACTTTCCACTTCATTCATTTTCGTCGAACGAAAAGTTGCAACTGGAAAGAAAAATAGGAAAAAAACTATTATGAGGAGTGAATAAAATGCCGTAAAGGAACATTGTTGCCCAAGAGTGAAGGTTGATACACTTTCATCAAGAGCCAGAGACATTTTCCCAGGCACCGAATGGGTATATTGTGGACATTTTCCCAGGCACCGAATGGGTATATTGTGGACATTTTCCCAGGCACCGAATGGGCATTTTGCAACAATAAATCAATATTGTCAATATGCTTTAATTCAATGAGAAAAAAAGTATATTAGTTGGAGTTTCTGGGTCACTTGGTCTTAGTCTGCAGGTCATTGGCGCTCGTGTGGTCCGCGCTCTGGACCTGTTTGAACCGTTAGTGTTCAGGGTCTCGGTCCTCGCTGTAGACCCGACTGGACAGGGTGTTCAGGGCCTCGGTCCGCGCTGTAGACCCGACTGGACAGGGTGTTCAGGGCCTCGGTCCTCGCTGTAGACCCGACTGGACAGGGTGTTCAGGGCCTCGGTCAGAGTCGGTGACAGGCTGGATGGCATAGGACATATTAGACGGTCGGTCCAGGTCATAAACGGTGAATCCTCCGTGAGTAGATCCATTAGACTCAAGCGGCATGATGAGTACAAACAGGTGGTCCAGAGTACCCACCTTCACGCAGGTCAGGTCGGCCACGTAATTAGCAGTGTGATTATCTTTGCTCACTAACTGGGTGCTGTTGCTCACTGACTGGGTGTCATTGCCCACTAACTGGGTGTCGTTGCCCACTGATTGCAACTGCAAGGCGAGGGTAGCCCTATTCCAGCGTGTTATTCCCGCCCAGCCTCTCAAGTGTATTGTCGACAGTATCTCCACCTCGTAGATAGATTCCTCGACGGCTGAGGAGTAGATGGTGGAGACAGTGAGGTTGACAACATCCATGATGTAGTGGGTGGTCCACGTGCCCACTAGGGGGCACCAACCACTCAAGTTGGTACCATGACTGTGGTACCACTTGTCCGCCCAGATCTGGTACGCCTTGTCCAGCACCGTCGCCTCAGACTTACTCACCAACATGCTCACCAACACTGAGAATCTCACAACGTAACTCATCTCAAAATCCTTAGAAACTATACAATGTCTCACAAAATTTCCAGGATTGGAAAAGCGCTTTCTTTTTATTGTCTTTGTTTCCAGGAAAGGAGATTTTTTAGGAATGACGAAGTGATGTTTGTGTATTGAAGTGATGTTGAGGGCATAGAACTAACAACAGTGACACCTGACATCTCAGTGAACATCAACATAAACCCAAAGTAATATATATGTCTATCATGGCTGTTCTCTCTCATCTATCTCAGGTAAGTCGAGCACTCTCAGACCACCTTCATACCCCATCTCTCGTCGCTCGGGCACGCCCAAAGTTGCAAACCTCTCCTCCTTTTTAAGTTCACTTGTGTGTTTTTTTTCGAGATATTGTCCACGATGTGAGCTGCATGCTTGTGTGTGTGTACGCACCTAGTTGCTCACCTAGTTGTGCTTGCGGGGGTTGAGCTCTGGCTCCTTGGTCACGCCTCTCAACTGTCAAACAACTGGTGCACAGATTCCTGAGCCTACTGGGCTCTATATTATCTACATGTGAAACTGTGTATGGAGTCAGCCTCCACCACATCACTGCCTAATGCATTCCATCTGTTAACTACTCTGACACTGAAAAAGTTCTTTCTAACGTCTCTGTGGCTCATGTGGGTACTCAGTTTCCACCTGTGTCCCCTTGTTCGCGTCCCACCAGTGTTGAATAGTTTATCCTTGTTTACCCGGTCGATTCCCCTGAGGATTTCTTAGGTTGTGATCGTGTCTCCCCTTAGTCTTCTGTCTTCCAATGTCGTAAGGTGCATTTCCTACAGCCTTTCCTCGTAACTCATGCCTCTTAGTTCTGGGACTAGACTAGTGGCATACCTTTGAACCTTTTCCAGGTTCGTCTTGTGCTTGACAAGGTACGGGCTCCATGCTGGGGCCGCATACTCCAGGATTGGCCTGATATATGTGGTATACAAAGTTCTGAATGATTCTTTACACAAGTTTCTGAATGCCGTTCGTATGTTGGCCAGCCTGGCATATGCCGCTGATGTTATCCTCTTGATATGGGCTGCAGGAGACAGGTCTGGCGTGATATCAACTCCCAAGTCTTTTTCTTTCTCTGACTCCTGAAGAATTTCCTCTCCCAGATGATACCTTGTATCTGGCCTCCTGCTCCCTACAAATATCTTCATTACATTACATTTGGTAGGGTTAACTCTAACAACCATTTGTTCGACCATTCCTTCCGTGGTGTGTGTGTGTGTGTGTGTGTGTGTGTGTGTGTGTGTGTGTGTGTGTGTGTGTGTGTGTGGTGTGTATTCACCTAGTTGTATTCACCTAGTTGTGTTGCGGGGGTTGAGCTTTGCTCTTTCGGCCCGCCTCTCAACTGTCAATCAACTGTTTACTAACTACATTTTTTTCTCCACACCACACACACACACACACACACACACACACACACACCAGGAAGCAGCCCGTGACAGCTGACTAACTCTCAAGTACCTATTTACTGCTAGGTAACAGGGGCATTCAGGGTGAAAGAAACTTTGCCCATTTTGTTTCTGCCTGGTACGGGAATCGAACCCGCGCCACAGAATTGCGAGTCCTGCGCGCTATCCACCAGGCTACCAGGCCCTGGAGTGTGTGTGGACCGCCTGCTGAGGACGCTACAAGTCAGTAATGTTGTCTGAGCCAACAACCTCAGTTGGTCCTCATGAATAGCGACCACAGGCACCAGGGAGGAGGAGGAATGACCCACGCAGCCCACTCACATAACGAGCGAGTCAATTCACCGGAGACGAGCAGAATGCCACCAACTCTCCCATGTGTTTGCTGCTTAATATTTCAAGGAGAAGAGAAGCATGCAGAATCCTGGACAAAATCTGCCCATTTTAAAAGAGTTGAAACTCGGTTCTCTTGCCAGGTAAAGATTTAATGTCAGATAAAACCACTGAAAATGGAATGGGAGTTATTTCTTGTTTATATTATAGCTTCCAGCATCAATTATTTTGTTTACACTGGATGGTGGGTACACTGGAGCTGACGACTTGTGACTCTTGAATGCAAGCTGAAAGATTTTCCTTCCCCCACGGCTCATGGTAAGCCAAACAAGTTTCCCTGGAACACGACCACCTAGTAAATTAACAACCAGAACTCCAATTACTGTTGGTTTCTAAACAGATGGAAATCACACAAATATATGCAGGGAAATGAATTGTTTCCTCAGTAGTAAAGATCTAAGAAAGATATCGAGGTTATAACGAGAGTATTTGAGCATTGTTCGAAATCCTCGAGATATTTACTTGTCTCAAGTGACAATGCTCCACATGAAGAACACCACACACCTGAATCTTAGTATAACATTATGAATACTCAAGAGATGGGGAGGAGGGTGGATAAAACTAACAACTCTCTTGGAATGAAAATTACTGACCATCTTGAGAGGTTATCTTGAGATGATTTCGGGGCTTTAGTGTCCCCGCGGCCCGGTCCTCGACCAGGCCTCCACCCCCAGGAAGCAGCCCGTGACAGCTGACTAACACCCAGGTACCTATTTTACTGCTAGATAACAGGGGCATAGGGTGATAAAAAACTCTGCCCATTGTTTCTCGCCGGCGCCTGGGATCGAACCCGTGACCACAGGATCACAAGTCCAGCGTGCTGTCTGCTCGGCCGACCGGCTCCCTTTACTAGAAGGATACCAGAAGAGTATTGACGACAGCTACAGAACCTGTCGTGATAATTAAGATGGTTTTCTCCCCTTGCACTAGCTAGCTAGTCCCTTGCAAACTCTGAGACCTCGTGGCTCAGTGGTGCTTTTGCTGCCCAAGCATGCAGCCCCACAGTCCCGAACAAGCAATCCAGTTGGGACAGTTCCATCCAGGAGACCTCAGCTGCATATCAGTACAAGGCTGCCTGTTCACCTTATAATTATAATCACCTTAGAGCTATGTCTGTTCCTTGGTATAGCATGTTAATTTCCTGTTTAATAACATGTATGCAGACCAGCATCTATATGAGATTGTAATTTATATGCCTGGAGTGCACATTATTACACTATACACACACAAATCACAATAGCGTGATAGATCAAATGAACAAATCCACAAGGGCCGTGATTAGGGTTCGAACTTACATCCAGGATAATCCTTGTGGATATGTTCATAATTATATTGTTATGACTGGTACCCAATACCGAGGACTCGAAGCATCCTGCAGGTGAGGGATTTCTTCAGGCGACCGTAGTGTCTGCCGCGGCCAGGAGCCTCGAGCCGCACTTCTTCCAGATCACAGTGATGCTCTGCTTCACTGGCTTACTCAGTGCTGTGTTCAGGTGGCTTGGTGCTGTGTTCAGGTGGCTTGGTGCTGTGTTCAAGAGGACGCAACACGCAGCAGAATACACCAGGAAGCTGTTTAAAACAATAACACAGTGATT
>WNGS01125522.1:4797-15375 GCA_020271785.1 Procambarus virginalis | reverse complement strand
TAGTGAATACGAGCTGTTGTTGTTGTTAAAGATTTGCTACCTGGAACAAAGTTCCAAGTAGCACGGGCTATGGCGAGCCCGTAAGAAGACGAGCTGCTAGTGTGAATGGCAGACGCCGCAGGACATAACACACATGTCAACCACACCTGCAAGACGTGCCTCACTTGACAAACACGCCCTTGACATCTGGCAAGCTTCCACGTGACACCTGACAAGCTCAACACTGGCACATGACAAACTCCCACTTGACATGAGGTATAGCTCTCTCTGGACTCCCAAAGAGGTTTCCTCTTGACTCCTGACACACTCTTTATGATTCGGCGATATTGACCTTCTGACAAGGTAAGGTTCCACTTGACTGCGGGTTAGCTGCCCTTTAACACCTTACCAGCTGTTCCCTGACACCTGGTAGCTCGCACTTGACACCGGACAAGCTACGACTTGATAACCTGACTAATTACTCCTTGACAACTATCAAGCTTCCATTCCCCTCCTAGTATGCTTGGCCTTGGAGGCTCCCACTTGACAACTAGTAAGCTGATTCTCTCCCTGACACCAGATAAGCTAGCACTTGACACCTGGTAAATCTCTGGGACTTGACCGAAAACCCTCACGGTGTTGTGGGAGCGGTGATCTGTCTCCATCAGTTCACCCAATGTAGACTCTAATCTGGATTCATTAGTCTCCCACAACACTCTCCTCGATCTGTGTTGCCGCAAGTCTTCAGTGTTATCTTTATGTGGTGTGTGCGCCGCTGCATATATGAAAGAATGAGGTGATTTGGTAAAATGCTATGCCCAAGATAACCATCCGAGTGCCGGCGGTGGGGTGGTTATCTTGGGCATAGCAATTACCAATCCCTCTATAATATATATCTATATATGCAGCGGCGCACACACCACATAAAGATAAACACTGAAGACTTGCGGCAACACAGATCGAGGAGAGTGTTGTGGGAGACTAATGAATCCAGATTAGAGTCTACATTGGGTGAACTGATGGAGAGCCAGAATCACCGCTCCACAACACCGTGAGGGTTTTCGGTCAAGTCCCAGAGATTTACCAGGTGTCAAGTGCTAGCTTATCTGGTGTCAAGGGAGAGAATCAGCTTACTAGTTGTCAAGTGGGAGCCTCCAAGGCCAAGCATACTAGGAGGGGAATGGAAGCTTGATAGTTGTCAAGGAGTAATTAGTCAGGTTATCAAGTCGTAGCTTGTCCGGTGTCAAGTGCGAGCTACCAGGTGTCAGGGAACAGCTGGTAAGGTGTTAAAGGGCAGCTAACCCGCAGTCAAGTGGAACCTTACCTTGTCAGAAGGTCAATATCGCCGAATCAATAAAGAGTGTGTCAGGAGTCAAGAGGAAACCTCTTTGGGAGTCCAGAGAGAGCTATACCTCATGTCAAGTGGGAGTTTGTCATGTGCCAGTGTTGAGCTTGTCAGGTGTCACGTGGAAGCTTGCCAGATGTCAAGGAGCGTGTTTGTCAAGTGAGGCACGTCTTGCAGGTGTGGTTGACATGTGTGTTATGTCCTGCGGCGTCTGCCATTCACACTAGCAGCTCGTCTTCTTACGGGCTCGCCATAGCCCGTGCTACTTGGAACTTTGCTTCCAGGTAGCCAAATCTTTAACAACAACAACAGCTCGTATTCACTATATTCTGCTGCGTGTTAGCGTCCTCTTGAACACAGCACCAAGCCACCTGAACACAGCACCAAGCCACCTGAACACAGCACTGAGTAAGCCAGTGAAGCAGAGCAGTCACTGTGATCTGGAAGAAGTGCGGCTCGAGGCTCCTGGCCGCGGCAGACACTACGGTCGCCTAAGAAACTCCCTCACCTGCAGGATGCTTCGAGTCCTCGGTATTGGGTACCAGTCATAACAATATAATTATGAACATATCCACAAGGATTATCCTGGATGTAAGTTCGAACCCTAATCACGGCCCTTGTGGATTTGTTCATTTGATCTATCACGCTATTGTGATTTGTGTGTGTTGTGTATAATGTGCACTCCAGGCATATAAATTACAATCTCATATAGATGCTGGTCTGCATACATGTTATTAAACAGGAAATTAACATGCTATACCAAGGAACAGACTAGCTCTAAGGTGATTAATTATAAGGTGAACAGGCAGCCTTGTACTGATATGCAGCTGAGGTCTCCTGGATGGAACTGTCCCAACTGGATTGCTTGTTCGGGACTGTGGGGCTGCATGCTTGGGCAGCAAAAGACCACTGAGCCACGAGGTCTCAGAGTTTGCAAGGGACTAGCTAGCTAGTGCAAGGGGAGAAAACCATCTTAATTATCACGACAGGTTCTGTAGCTGTCGTCAATACTCTTCTGGTATCCTGTCTAGTAAAGGGAGCCGGTCGGCCGAGCAGACAGCACGCTGGACTTGTGATCCTGTGGTCACGGGTTCGATCCCAGGCGCCGGCGAGAAACAATGGGCATTTTTTTTCACCCTATGCCCCTGTTATCTAGCAGTAAAATAGGTACCTGGGTGTTTGTCAGCTGTCACGGGCTGCTTCCTGGGGGTGGAGGCCTGGTCGAGGACCGGGCCGCGGGGACACTAAAGCCCCGAAATCATCTCAAGATAACCTCTCAAGATGGTCAGTAATTTTCATTCCAAGAGAGTTGTTAGTTTTATCCAACCTCCTCCCCATCTCTTGAGTATTCATAATGTTATACTAAGATTCAGGTGTGTGGTGTTCTTCATGTGGAGCATTGTCACTTGAGACAAGTAAATATCTCGAGGATTTCGAACAATGCTCAAATACTCTCGTTATAACCTCGATATCTTTCTTAGATCTATACTACTGAGGAAACAATTCATTTCCCTGCATATATTTGTGTGATTTCCATCTGTTTAGAAACCAACAGTAATTGGAGTTCTGGTTGTTAATTTACTAGGTGGTCGTGTTCCAGGGAAACTAGTTTGGCTTACCATGAGCCGTGGGGGAAGGAAAATCTTTCAGCTTGCATTCAAGAGTCACAAGTCGTCAGCTCCATGTACCGACCATCCAGTGTAAACAAAATAATTGATGCTGGAAGCTATAATATAAACAAGAAATAACTCCCATTCCATTTTCAGTGGTTTTATCTGACATTAAATCTTTACCTGGCAAGAGAACTGAGTTTCAACTCTTTTAAAATGGGCAGATTTTGTCCAGGATTCTGCATGCTTCTCTTCTCCTTGAAATATTAAGCAGCAAACACAAGGGAGAGTTGCTGGCATTCTGCTCGTCTCCGGTGAATTGACTCGCTCGTTATGTGAGTGGGCTGCGTGGGTCATTCCTCCTCCTCCCTGGTGCCTGTGGTCGCTATTCATGAGGACCAACTGAGGTTGTTGGCTCAGACAACATTACTGACTTGTAGCGTCCTCAACAGGCGGTCCACACACACTCCAGGGCCTGGTAGCCTGGTGGATAGCGCGCAGGACTCGCAATTCTGTGGCGCGGGTTCGATTCCCGCACCAGGCAGAAACAAAATGGGCAAAGTTTCTTTCACCCTGAATGCCCCTGTTACCTAGCAGTAAATAGGTACTTGAGAGTTATTCAGCTGTCACGGGCTGCTTCCTGGTATGTGTGTGTGTGTGTTGGTGTAGTGTGGAGAAAAAAAAGTAGTTAGTAAACAGTTGATTGACAGTTGAGAGGCGGGCCGAAAGAGCAAAGTTCAACCCCCGCAAACACAACTAGGTGAATACACACACACACACACACACACACACAGGGGCCAGGTAGCCTGGTGGATAGGTGCAGGACTTGTAATCTGTGGCGCGGTTTCATTCCCGCACCCGGCAGAAAACAAATGGGCAAAGTTTCTTCACCCTGAATGCCCACTGTTACCTAGCAGTAAATAGGTGCCTGGGAGTTAGTCAGCTGTCACGGGCTGCTTCCTGGGGTGTGTGTGTGTGTGTGGGGAAAAAAAAAATAAAGTAGTTAGTGTAGTTAGTAAACAGTTGATTGACAGTTGAGAGGCGGGCCGAAAGAGCAAAGCTACAACCCCCGTAAAATACAACTAAGTGAATACACACACCACACACACACACACACACACACACACACACACACACACAAGGAAGGAATGACCGAACAAATGGTTGTTAGAGTTTAACCCAAAAAATGTAATGTAATGAAGATATTTGTAGGGAGCAGGAGGCCAGACCCTAAAGGTATCATCTGGGAGAGGAATTCTTCAGGAGTCAGAGAATGGCAAGTTTTCAGCTTGTAAACTGTTTAATTAATGTAACCAAAACCGTCAAAGATTGAGGAAAGGTGTTCGTGTTCGTAAGTACTTGCGTAACTGATTCGTAAATCTGGCTCCAGGTTCCTAGGCTCACCAGCTTGTAGATGTCAAGTCAGTCTTCTCCAAAGTTTTGTGACATCCTTTACTTACAAGCCACAATGAAGGACGTCACCTTGGATCTTTGGTATGACCACCACAGAGCTTACAAGCAGACTGACCTGTGTCTACAAGCTGCTGCCCATGGAGGAAGGAATTATCAGGGAAGAGCGCCAAGCCATTACAGCTATATAGCACTTGGAAGGGATCAGGATAAGGATTTGGGATGGGACGGAGGGAAGGAACTGTGCCCAACCACTTGAACGGTCGGGGATTGAACGGAGATCTGCGAAACGACGGAGAATAAATGGGATAACCCCCCTAGTGGAGAACATTGCCTCAGTGACAGGCAGCTTCTTGGCTGGGTAAACATGCAATCCCGCCGTGCAAGATCCTTGGACGACTACCTGGATCATGAGGCCCTAAGTATTGGTCTTGCCCTGAGCCTTGCCCTGAACCTTGCCCTGAGCCTTGCCCTGAACCTTGCCCTGAACCCGGTCTCCGCCGAACACCGGTGTACCTGCGGCTGTGCGTCGACAGACCAATATGGCAGCCATGGACTCATCGACTGAGACTGAGAGTCGCGATCCAGAGAGGAAATGCCATACACGCACCGTTCAACGAGGCGCCCACTAATAGCACTATCCACTAACAACAGCCACCGATATACACATTAATAGGTAACCCACTAACAAAAAGATCACGAATAAACAATGTTCGGGTTTCTGCATGCATGAGAAGGTGCTCTTCCTGTTTCCCGAGTGCTGGTATCGTAGCCAGCATCTTTAAGAAGCAAAGATGCAGCCTCTCCACGATAACACCAATGTGGGTTAAATTCCTCCTTCCTCACGCCGCAGGCTTCACTGGGGGAGGGGGAGGGGGGCGGTTAAGACGAATGTGGATAATATTCTAGCTTTCTACACCCACATTCGGTGTGTCGTTATCTCTCTCTCTCTCTCTCTCTCTCTCTCTCTCTCTCTCTCTCTCTCTCTCTCTCTCTCTCTCTCTCTCTCTCTCTCTCTCTCTCTCTCTCTCTCTCTCTCTCTCTGTGTCCCGACCACCATTTGTGATATCTTTCCACCAAGGTAATACTCTCCCGTTTATCTCCACCGTTTAGTTAGTGCTCCGGGCTTTCTCAATGTTTTCTTCATTTGTTGACTTCTTCTTCAGTTGTAGCGACGGTCGTGTCAGAGTTGTGTCTCGTATTATTCCTCTCAAGAACCTTTAAGCGGCCATTTTAAGCGTCTCACTTTGTATAAGGGTTCGACTCCTCCGTTTTGTCTCGGCGTTGGGCTTCGGGTCGCCTTTTTCAACCATTTTAATGCTCAGTCATTAACACAGTCTGCTAATCAGCAGTATATCCTCCTAATCACTAGCACTGCCTCTTAATCACTAGCACTGTTGGCTAATCACTAGTACTGTCACAATTACTTGCACTGTCTCCCAATCACTAGCAGTGCCTTCCAATCACTAGCAGTGCCTTCCAATCACTAGACGTGCCTTCCAATCACTAGACGTGCCTTCCAATCACTAGCAGTGCCTTCCAATCACTAGCAGTGCCTTTCAATCACTACCAGTGCCTTCCAATCATTAGCAGTGCCTTACAATCACTAGCAGTGCCTACCAATCACTAGCAGTGCCTACCAATCATTAGCAGTGCCTTACAATCACTAGCAGTGCCTCCCAATCACTAGCAGTGCCTCCCAATCATTAGAAGGGCCTCCCAATCACTAGCAGTGCCTCCTAATCACTAGCAGTGCCTCCCAATCACTAGCAGTGCCTACTAATCACTAGCAGTGCCTCCCAATCATTAGCAGTGCCTCCCAATCACTAGCAGTGCCTCCCAATCATTAGCAGTGCCTCCCAATCACTAGCAGTGCCTCCCAATCACTAGCAGTGCCTCACAATCACTAGCAGTGCCTCCCAATCATTAGCAGTGCCTCCCAATCACTAGCAGTGCCTCCCAATCACTAGCAGTGCCTCCCAATCACTAGCAGTGCCTCCCAATCACTAGCAGTGCCTCCCAATCACTAGCAGTGCCTCCCAATCACTAGCAGTGCCTCCCAATCATTAGCAGTGCCTCCCAATCATTAGCAGTGCCTCCCAATCACTAGCAGTGCCTCCCAATCACTAGCAGTGCCTTCCAATCACTAGCAGTGCCTCCCAATCACTAGCAGTGCCTCCCAATCATTAGCAGTGCCTTCCAATCACTAGCAGTGCCTTCCAATCACTAGCAGTGCCTCCCAATCACTAGCAGTGCCTCCCAATCACTAGCAGTGCCTCCCAATCATTAGCAGTGCCTCCCAATCATTAGCAGTGCCTCCCAATCACTAGCAGTGCCTCCCAATCACTAGCAGTGCCTACTAATCACTAGCAGTGCCTCCCAATCATTAGCAGTGCCTCCCAATCACTAGCAGTGCCTCCCAATCATTAGCAGTGCCTCCCAATCACTAGCAGTGCCTCCCAATCACTAGCAGTGCCTCACAATCACTAGCAGTGCCTCCCAATCATTAGCAGTGCCTCCCAATCACTAGCAGTGCCTCCCAATCACTAGCAGTGCCTCCCAATCACTAGCAGTGCCTCCCAATCACTAGCAGTGCCTCCCAATCACTAGCAGTGCCTCCCAATCACTAGCAGTGCCTCCCAATCATTAGCAGTGCCTCCCAATCATTAGCAGTGCCTCCCAATCACTAGCAGTGCCTCCCAATCACTAGCAGTGCCTTCCAATCACTAGCAGTGCCTCCCAATCACTAGCAGTGCCTCCCAATCATTAGCAGTGCCTTCCAATCACTAGCAGTGCCTTCCAATCACTAGCAGTGCCTCCCAATCACTAGCAGTGCCTCCCAATCACTAGCAGTGCCTCCCAATCATTAGCAGTGCCTCCCAATCATTAGCAGTGCCTCCCAATCACTAGCAGTGCCTCCCAATCACTAGCAGTGCCTCCCAATTATTAGCAGTGCCTTCCAATCACTAGCAGTGCCTCCCAATCACTAGCAGTGCCTCCCAATCATTAGCAGTGCCTCCCAATCACTAGCAGTGCCTCCCAATCACTAGCAGTGCCTCCCAATCACTAGCAGTGCCTCCCAATCACTAGCAGTGCCTCCCAATCATTAGCAGTGCCTCCCAATCACTAGCAGTGCCTCCCAATCACTAGCAGTGCCTCCCAATCACTAGCAGTGCCTCCCAATCACTAGCAGTGCCTCCCAATCACTAGCAGTGCCTCCCAATCATTAGCAGTGCCTCCCAATCACTAGCAGTGCCTCCCAATTCCTCACTGCAGGACATGAAACATCTTTTGTGCCTTTGCATCATTGCATTTCCCCTTGCAACACAACTTGTCCTCCTACAAAGAACGTCGCTTTTTGTTCGTATGCGTTACATACGGCCAAAAATTGTCGTACTAGAAAATGGAAGCGGCTGGCGAAAGTGACGTACTGTCCCGTTTTCTGTTTTGGGTCCTCTGGTAGGTTAGGAGAGAGGACACTTTACAGTTGACCGCTTTCTTGACGTTGGGAAATCTTAAGAGGACAGGTTGCATGAAGCACAATTGCGTCTTTGCGTCAATGCCTTTCTCCCTGCAGCACTCGAAGCACCCACGAGTCTTTGCGTCACTGCCTTTCTCCCTGCAGCACTCGAAGCACCCACGAGTCTTTGCGTCAGTGCATTTCTCATCGCAAAACACTAAACTACTTCCAAGAGAGGCAGCGGCCATCTCCAGCCTCTCTAGAGGCGAGGCTTGGCACATCACCAATCAAGGAATGTCATATTCCGGACCTCTCCCTCAACACACTTCTACACACTAAGTAGCAGTAGGCAGCCATCAGTCTCAGGAGACTATGGAGTTGTGCTCTGGTTGTCGGTCTGGAGTGGCCTCACCGGGGCGCAAAGCCAGGGTAGGTTGATTCGGGGGAGAAGCTGTTACCCAGGCAGCAGGTTCCCCCCTCTCTCCACGGCGCTGAAAGTCTCCAATGGAAAGGCATACGCCAATACGATTGGTTCCAGCGCCGTCGCAGGAACTGTGAGTCCCGGGGTTGACCTCGAAGGTGGTGAAGAAGGGCACATTACTAAAAATAAAAAACGGAAAACGAGCCACCCAAGAATTTTAATTTATATAGTCTGGTATTTGACTGTTGATTGCTCAACTAACCTCAGCTCCTGTTTTGGAAGTTGGGAGGTGCTGACCACAGCCTGGTGTTCCCCCGTTATCTTGAGGTTATCTTGAGATGATTTCGGGGCTTTAGTGTCCCCGCGGCCCGGTTCTCGAGCAGGCCTCGGCCCCCAGGAAGCAGCCCGTGACAATTGACTAATTCCCAGGTACCTATTTACTGCTAGGTAACAGGGGCATCAGTGTGAAAGAAACTCTGCCTATCGTTTTTCGCCGGCGCCCGGGGTCGAACCCGGGACCACAGGATCACGCGTCCAGTGTTCTGTCCCCTCAGCCACCGGCTCCCGTGGTGTTAGTCTGGGCATTACTCCCGACCAGAACACCAACCCAGCCTCGTAAACATAGACCAAATCCCGGTTAATCCAGCCGTAAATCCCGGTTAATCCAGCCGTAAATCCCGGTTAATCCAGCCGTAAATCCCGGTTAATCCAGCCGTAAATCCCGGTTAATCCAGCCGTAATCCCGGTTAATCCAGCCGTAAATCCCGGTTAATCCAGGCGTCAAACTCTCCGTTGATGAATGGAAAACATTTTAACGCATCCCGTCCTCAGCCAATTCAAGTTCAAGTATGTTTATTGAGACAAGAAAGAATACATCTCAAAGGGATAGAGTAGCTTAGAGTATTTCTACCCCCCCCCCCAGAGTTGGGGGGCTGTTTCCCCCCCCTAAACTCAGCCAATGTTTATTTCATATAACGGTTGACCCCAAAGTCGACTTCATCATTTTCTCCCTCATACATGTTGACCAGACCACACACTAGAAGTTGAAGGGACGACGACGTTTCGGTCCGTCCTGGACCATTCTCAAGTCGCTTGTGTCGCTCCCTCGTACATATTTCTCTCTCCCACATCTCAAGGATGCGAAGCAACTTTCTAACTCCCAGGTATCTATTTACTGCTAGGTGCCGGCATCGGAGAATGAAACTCTGCCCAATTGTTTCTGTCCCCACCGGGAATTTAACTCGGGCTGTTGGGACTACGACGCCAGAACGCTGACTGTTCGTCTGTGAGGACCTGTGTACTCAGTTGTGCTTGCAGGGGTTGAGCTTCGGCTCTTTGGTCCCGCCTTTCAACTCTCAATCAACGGTGTGTGTGTATGTGTGTTTAACAAGTAAAAATTACTTTTTATTAATAGAAACAGAGTTAATTTTTTCTGGCTATCAGAAAAATGAGAAGCTGAGTGAGGCGGGCGAGGAGTGAGTGTGTCACCGCTGATACACAGCTTATATCATCACTGAAGACTCCGCCATGAGAGAGGAAAACACCACTGAAGACTCCGCCATGAGAGAGGAAAACACCACTGAAGACTCCGCCATGAGAGAGGAAACACCACTGAGACTCCGCCATGAGAGACGAAAACACCACTGAAGACTCCGCCATGAGAGAGGAAAACACCACTGAAGACTCCGCCATGAGAGAGGAAAACACCACTGAAGACTCCGCCATGAGAGAGGAAAACACCACTGAAGACTCCGCCATGAGAGAGGAAAACACTTCAAATATCACAACAAGTGATTGGGAATTATTGAGTGTTGAAGCTCCGCATCTTCACCTCTCACACCGTGTTCAGTGTGATGACGGGTTGTGGAAGGGGCGAGGCAGTGGGTGGGGGTGTGGAGAAAGGTTGGAAGGATGGGAGGGGGGGTTGATGGGGATGGGGTGGATGAGGGGATGGAAGTGATGCCGTTCTAAAGTGCCTGTGTGAGTGGTCGTAGAGGTTTCTGATGTATTCCCAAAATTGTTACATCGTAAGTGTGTGTTATCCAAAGATTTGCAATTGCCGCCTCGTCTGGTAATGCCCACACCACCGTTGAGTACTCGGGACACTGAGGAGACATGATCCTGTCATACAAGCTATATGAGAACAGAAAGGGTGCATAAGGTCAATATCTTTAAAGTGAATTTCAGATTGGGATTTTCTAACGTTTATAAATGTATTTTAAGAATATTTCTACTTATTTTTATAATTATTTATCTATTTGGAGAGTTATTTTTTTTAACTTCCCATTCATGTGAAGAAAATTTTAGGAAATCAGAGGAGTTTTGCGCTGGAATCATTGATCTCACTCATTCG
>WNGS01125516.1:5766-24491 GCA_020271785.1 Procambarus virginalis | reverse complement strand
TTGTACCCGTGTTTTTAACTGTGGGAATTTGGTGAGCGTTTTTTTTTTTTGCGCGCGCGAGTCGGGGTGCGAGCAGGATACACGCGAGCCGTGTATCGTGCCGCAGCAACGGGAACTATTGTCTCGCATGTTACACGAGACGTTGCCAACAAATGCATGGCTGTCCCCTCAACTCTATGACCCCTGACACAGAAGCACCCCACATGCCCCATGACAACGAACGACATAAACCACAGAAACTGACCGAGCCAGAAAGAATCATAACCGACCCACCCTCCACCACCTCAAACACAACGAACAAGAATCGGTTGATAAAGCCTGCATCACACATATCTATAAACGAAAGGAAACACTGAGACACAGACCAAACCCTCGACAAGCCTTAAGAGATACGACTACCGCCCATGATAATCGTCAATGTCCGTTTTGGAAGCATCCCCTACCGCACCCCACCGCCCGCGAAACCACATCCCAATTCTACTCCAACGACTGCTCATACGAGCGAAGCCAAGTAATACCCAGAACCCTACCGACTGAACCACAGGGCCCAAGACTCCTCCTCCACCCCCGTACGAAGAGCCCACACCCCAACCCCATAAGCCACTTTCACGATTAACCATGGCCCCTGTGGCCAGCTCAAAACTCCACAAACATATTCTGTACTTCAATCACGAAACTCTCTGTAGCCATGAAAGACCGTTTCGTCCGCATACCACACACTTCCCAAAACGAGAACCATTCGGTAACCGCGGGGGGGGGGGGGGGGGCAATAGAAGTACAAGCCTTCACCGCTCCAACACAAAGGGCTCCTGAACACACAAATAAAGTGACTTTACAAGAGTGTCAGTACTGTACTATGCTATGTATTCTCCAAACCCAGGTACCTTCTTGTATAAAAATAAAAAATAAATAAATAAAGGAGCAACGATGAAGTGCACTCCCTGCCGAACCGAGCGGCGAATAGCAAAGGAAGCATAAAAAAAAAACATTAACAAAACTCGACAACAACAACCCTCCATACAACATATGAATCCAACCCACAAACAGGGGGAGGGAAAACCAAGTCACTCCAAGACCTGCACACAAATCCAAAACAATCATCGCCGCAGGCAGATCACACTCCGACACAGACAAGAGAGCACGTCCCGAAAAAGAGCATTATACTGAACTAACGACCCTACCAGGAACCCACAAAACTGTTCCACAGAAACCAAGGACCCCACCACCGACCGAAAACGCCCAGCCAACAACCTCGAAATGATCATATAGTCAACATTTAACAGTGTAATTGGCCTCCAACTTGAGAATAAACGCAAATTCCCCGGCTCCAAGTCCATCATACTGCGAACCAGATAACAACATCCGCCCAAACAAGATCTAACTGCCTAACAGCCGCACAGTCCCATCATACTGCGAACCAGATAACAACATCCGCCCTAAACAAGATCTAACTGCCTCAGGAAAGTCACAACCAATCACATCCCAAAACGAAACATAAAACTCTACTGGAAGACCATCCGACCCTGGATCCCTCCCATTACGAAAAGAACGAATGACCCCCCCCCCCCAAAACCTGACAGACGCACTTCCCGCACATGGTCAGACAACCCAGGGGTACAGTGCCGGAGAATGAACCCACCAACACTTCTCTCCCGTGGACTGGGCCCCATACAACTCTCAGTTCCTGCCGCACATACAGCATGGATGTCGAGATCTGTGCTCGACAACTCCAACCCATCCGGCCAATTGAGACCCGTCACAAACAGATCACAATCTCTTTCTCCTTCCACAAGAGAACGGAGAAAGCTGTTCACCAGACAACCATTCCTCAACCCCAGCCCGCACACGAACACCCTCAGCCATCTCCTGCAATCCGCAAATCTGCTCCTTACATAACAGAATGTCCCCAAACTGATTGAAACCCTGACTGACAAAACTGTACAAGCGAGTCAAACACACATGCAAGATCCGCAACAAACCGAACCGCATCGCCGCCTCCCACTTAGCCATCACAACAAAAATGCCTGACACTCACCTTAATCACTTCCACCAATCCAAAACCGAAGTAAACCGACTCTTCTGGGCAGCTAACAGCCCACCGCTCAAGAAACTGAGCGCACACAACCAGACACCGCATTAAACCACAGTTCAGCTTCCACCAGCCCTGACCAAACCACACCTGGCTCTGAACGCCAACCCGCACCACCACGAGACAATGGTCCGAGAATGCAACTGGAACTGTCGTAACGAGAGAACCGGCCCATCTCACTCGTGAACATAGAACCTATCAAGACCGGAAAACGACCCACACAACATAAATGTATACTCCAAAGACGCCCACTTCTATCCCTCTCAGTAATACAATTAAAATCCCTCCAAAAATCATTCCATGCGTATCATGCCACAAGTAATGCAGGAGCCCACCCACAAAGAAGTCCTCCCGTTCCCGCCTCCGAGCCGCCCCAGATGGCGAGTAAATTTTTAACAAAGGAACCTCAACCCCCAGATAAGAAATGCACACCAGCAACACCCTACCGTCTTCATCCATTTTGTTGTGAAGCACGAAAGAGATCCCTTCCATAAACGCATACAGAAGTCCGTGTCCAACACGATTGTGCTCCCGAAGGTCAATAACCCCCACCCAGGACCCTTCAAACTGTAAAGCCCAGCCACCAATTCTGCAGATGGAGCAACCTCGGGGGCCGGTCGGCCGAGCGGACAGCACGAGGGACTTGTGATCCTGTGATCTGGGTTCGATCCCAGGCGCCGCGAGAAACAATGGGCAAAAGTTTCTTTCACCCTATGCTCCTGTTACCTAGCAGTAAAATAGGTACCTGGGTGTTAGTCAGCTGTCACGGGCTGCTTCCTGGGGGGTGAGGCCTGGTCGAGAACCGGGCCGCGGGGACACTAAAGCCCCGAAATCTTCTCAAGATAACCTCACACCCGCTGCCCCCCAGACTCCAGGGACCAACTCGGGCTCCACCATACTACTACACTACACTCATGAGCCACCATCTCAACCCTCTTGATAGGAGGCCCATGACACGGGCTCACTATAGCCCGTGCTACTAGGAAAGTTTGTTCCGAGTAGCTGAATCTAAAACAACGAGTCCCATGATCCCGGGCCGAACCAACGTGTCCCTCTTGCGGCGCTGCAGCTGAGAGGGGAACATCCTGGAGTGATGACTCCAGAGACGGCGTGACGAATGCTACCCCCTCCGACGACAAGGTAGGTGTTGAAGCTCCTCACAACAGTGAGCACTGTTGTTCTCCTGTGGTGCTCCCTGTGTGCTCCCTGTGGTGCCCTGTGGTGCTCCTGTGGTGCTCCCTGTGGTGCTCCCTGTGGTGCTCCTGTGGTGCTCCCTGTGGTGCTCCTGTGGTGCTCCCTGTGGTGCTCCCTGTGGTGCTCCTGTGGTGCTCCTGTGGTGCTCCCTGTGGTGCTCCTGTGGTGCTCCTGTGGTGCTCTCTGTGGTGCTCCTGTGGTGCTCCTGTGGTGCTCCCTGTGGTGCTCCTGTGGTGCTCCCTGTGGTGCTCCCTGTGGTGCTCCTGTGGTGCTCCTGTGGTGCTCCTGTGGTGCTCCCTATGGAGCTCCTGTGGTGCTCCCTATGGACCTCCTGTGGTGCTCCTGTGGTGCTCCCTGTGGTGCTCCTGTGGTGCTCCTGTGGTGCTCCCTGTGGTGCTCCTGTGGTGCTCCTGTGGTGCTCCTGTGGTGCTCCCTGTGGTGCACCTGTGGTGCTCCCTGTGGTGCACCTGTGGTGCTCCCTGTGGTGCTCCTGTGGTGCTCCCTGTGGTGCTCCCTGTGGTGCTCCCTGTGGTGCTCCTGTGGTGCTCCCTGTGGTGCTCCTGTGGTGCTCCCTGTGGTGCACCTGTGGTGCTCCCTGTGGTGCTCCTGTGGTGCTCCTGTGGTGCACCCTGTGGTGCTCCTGTGGTGCTCCCTGTGGTGCTCCATATGGACCTCCTGTGGTGCTCCCTATGGACCTCCTGTGGTGCTCCCTGTGGTGCTCCTGTGGTGTTCCCTGTGGTGCTCCTGTGGTGCTCCTGTGGTGCTCCCTGTGCTGCTCCTGTGGTGCTCCCTATGGAGCTCCTGTGGTGCTCCCTATGGACCTCCTGTGGTGCCCCCTATGGACCTCCTGTGGTGCTCCCTATGGACCTCCTGTGGTGCTCCCTATGGACCTCCTGTGGTGCTCCTGTGGTGCTCCCTATGGACCTCCTGTGGTGCTCCTGTGGTGCTCCCTATGGACCTCCTGTGGTGCTCCTGTGGTGCTCCCCGTGGTGCTCCCTGTGGTGCTCCCTGTGGTGCTCCTGTGGTGCTCCCTATGGAGTTCCTGTGGTGCTCCCTATGGACCTCCTGTGGTGCTCCTGTGGTGCTCCCTATGGACCTCCTGTGGTGCTCCTGTGGTGCTCCCTATGGACCTCCTGTGGTGCTCCCTGTGGACCTCCTGTGGTGCTCCTGTGGTGCTCCCTGTGGTGCTCCCTGTGGTGCTCCTGTGGTGCTCCTGTGGTGCTCCGTATGGTGCTCCCTATGGTGCTCCCTGTGGTGCTCCTGTGGTGCTCACTGTGGTGCTCCTGTGGTGCTCATTGTGGTGCTACTTTTGGTGCTCATTGTGGTGCTCCTGTGGTGCTACTTGTGGTGCTCACAGTGGTGCTCCCTGTGGTGCTCCTGTGGTTCTCACTGTGGTGCTCACTGTGGCGCTCCATGTGGTTCTCACTGTGGTTCTCACTGTGGTGCTCACTGTGGTGCTCCTGTGGTTCTCACTGTGGTTCTCACTGTGGTGCTCCTGTGGTTCTCACTGTGGTGCTCACTGTGGTACTCCTGTGGTGCTCACTGTGGTGCTCCTGTGGTGCTCACTGTGGTGCTCCTGTGGTGCTCACTGTGGTGCTCACTGTGGTGCTCCTGTGGTGCTCCCTATGGACCTCCTGTGGTGCTCCCTGTGGTGCTCCTGTGGTGCTCCCTGTGGTGCTCCTGTGGTGCTCCTGTGGTGCTCCCTGTGGTGCTCCTGTGGTGCTCCTGTGGTACTCCTGTGGTGCTCCGTATGGTGCTCCTTATGGTGCTCCCTGTGGTGCTCACTGTGGTGCTCCTGTGCTCCTCATTGTGGTGCTACTTTTGGTGCTCACTGTGGTGCTCCTGTGGTGCTCATTGTGGTGCTACTTGTGGTGCTCACAGTGGTGCTCCCTGTGGTGCTTCCTGTGGTGCTCCTGTGGTTCTCACTGTGGTGCTCACTGTGGTGCTCCCTGTGGTGCTTCCTGTGGTGCTCCTGTGGTTCTCACTGTGGTGCTCACTGTGGTGCTCCTGTGGTTCTCACTGTGGTGCTCACTGTGGTGCTCCTGTGGTTCTCACTGTGGTGCTCACTGTGGTGCTCCTGTGGTTCTCACTGTGGTGCTCACTGTGGTTCTCACTGTGGTGCTCCTGTGGTTCTCACTGTGGTGCTTACTGTGGTGCTCCTGTGGTGCTCACTGTGATGCTCCTGTGGTGCTCACTGTGGTGCTCACTGTGGTGCTCACGGTGGTGCTCACTGTGGTGCTCCTGTGGTGCTCACTGTGGTGCTCCTGTGGTGCTCACTGTGGTGCTCCTGTGGTGCTCACTGTGGTGCTCACTGTGGTGCTCCCTGTGGTGCTCACTGTGGTGCTCATTGTGGTGCTCCCTGTGGTGCTCACTGTGGTGCTCCCTGTGGTGCTCACTGTGGTGCTCACTGTGGTGCTCACTGTGGTGCTCCTGTGGTGCTCACTGTGGTGCTCCCTGTGGTGTTCCCTGTGGTCCTCACTGTGGTTCTCACTGTGGTGCTCCCTATGGTGCTCACTGTGGTGCTCACTGTGGTTCTCACTGTGGTGCTCCCTGTGGTGCTCACTGTGGTTCTCACTGTGGTGCTCCCTGTGGTGCTTACTGTGGTGCTCCTGTGGTTCTCACTGTGGTGCTCCTGTGGTGCTCACTGTGGTGCTCACTGTGGTGCTCCTGTGGTTCTCACTGTGGTGTTCACTGTGGTGCTCCCTGTGGTGCTCCTGTGGTGCTCCTGTGGTGCTCATTGTGGTGCTCCCTGTGGTGCTCCTGTGGTGCTCACTGTGGTGCTCCTGTGGTGCTCACTGTGGTGTTCCTGTGGTGCTCCCTGTGGTGCTCCCTGTGGTGCTCCCTGTGGTGCTCACTGTGGTGCTCCTGTGGTGCTCACTGTGGTGCTCCTGTAGTGCTCCTGTGGTGCTCCTGTGGTTCTCACTGTGGTGCTCACTGTGGTGCTCCCTGTGGTGCTCCCTGTGGTGCTCACTGTGGTGCTCCTGTAGTGCTCCTGTGGTGCTCACTGTGGTGCTCCTGTGGTGCTCCCTGTGGTGCTCACTGTGGTGCTCCTGTAGTGCTCCTGTGGTGCTCACTGTGGTGCTCCTGTGGTTCTCACTGTGGTGCTCACTGTGGTGCTCCCTGTGGTGCTCCCTGTGGTGCTCACTGTGGTGCTCGTGTGGTGCTCGTGTGGTGCTCACTGTGGTGCTCACTGTGGTGCTCCTGTGGTGCTCACTGTGGTGCTCACTGTGGTGCTCACTGTGGTGCTCACTGTGGTGCTCATTGTGGTGCTCCTGTGGTGCTCCCTGTGGTGCTCCCTGTGGTGCTCACTGTGGTACTCACTGTGGTGCTCCCTGTGGTGCTCCCTGTGGTGCTCACTGTGGTGCTCCCTGTAGTGCTCACTGTGGTGCTCACTGTGGTGCTCCCTGTGGTGCTCACTGTGGTGCTCACTGTGGTGCTCCTGTGGTGCTCCCTGTGGTGCTCACTGTGATGCTCCTGTGTTGCTCACTGTGGTGCTCACTGTGATGCTCACTGTGGTGCTCACTGTGATGCTCACTGTGGTGCTCACTGTGGTGCTCACTGTGGTGCTCCTGGGGTGCTCCTGTGTTGCTCACTGTGGTGCTCCCTGTGGTGCTCACTGTGGTGCTCACTGTGGTGCTCACTGTGGTGCTCCCTGTGGTGCTCCTGTGGTGCTCCTGTGGTGCTCCAAGCTACCTCCCCAGTAACATGGGAGACATCTCCCGTCACGCAGGGTGCAGTCGCACCTCCACAGATCTCCAGTATCAGCTCTTGATACTGGTAATGGCTCAAAAGGGCCACCATTTACGGGCTATTCATGCCCGTGCCACCTCTTGGCTGGCGTAATCTTCATCAATCAATAAATCAATCCCCAGTAAGCACCTGCTCTAACTTTATGCTACCCTCAATCCATCCAGAATTAATAAATATCACTGTCCTGGTCACTGTTCATGTCACTGTCCTGGCCACTGTTCATGTCACTGTCCTGGCCACTGTTCATGTCACTGTCCTGGCCACTGTTCATGTCACTGTCCTGGCCACTGTTCATGTCACTGTCCTGGCCACTGTTCATGTCACTGTCCTGGCCACTGTTCATGTCACTGTCCTGGCCACTGTTCATGTCACTGTCCTGGCCACTGTTCATGTCACTGTCCTGGCCACTGTTCATGTCACTGTCCTGGCCACTGTTCATGTCACTGTCCTGGCCACTGTTCATGTCACTGTCCTGGCCACTGTTCATGGCACTGTCCTGGCCACTGTTCATGTCACTGTCCTGGCCACTGTTCATGTCACTGTCCTGGCCACTGTTCATGTCACTGTCCTGGCCACTGTTCATGTCACTGTCCTGGCCACTGTTCATGTCACTGTCCTGATCACTGTTCATGTCATTGTCCTGGTCATTGTCCTCGTCACTGCCATTATCACTGTCCTGGCCAGCACCCCTTGTCACTGCCCTGGTAACAATTATGGTCACTGCCATTGTCACTGTCCAGGTCACTGTCAGGGCCACTGCCCTAGTCACTGCCCTGTTCACTGTCCTGGCCACTGTCCTGGTCACTGTCCTGGTCACTGCCCTGGTCACTGTCCTGGCCACTGTCCTGGTCACTGTCCTGGCCACTGTCCTGGTCACTGCCCTGGGCACTGTCCTGGTCACTGTCCTGGTCACTGTCCTGGCCACTGTTCTGGTCACTGTCGTGGTCACTGTCGTGGTCACTGTTCTGGTCACTGTCGTGGTCACTGTCCTGGCCACTGTCCTGGCCACTGTCCTGGCCACTGTCGTGGTCACTGTCCTGGCCACTGTCCTGGCCACTGTCCTGGTCACTGCCCTGGGCACTGTCCTGGTCACTGTCCTGGTCACTGTCGTGGCCACTGTTCTGGTCACTGTCGTGGTCACTGTTCTGGTCACTGTCGTGGTCACTGTCCTGGCCACTGTCCTGGCCACTGTCCTGGCCACTGTCGTGGTCACTGTCCAGGCCACTGTCCTGGTCACTGTCCTGGTCACTGTCCTGGCCACTGTCCTGGCCACTGTCCTGGCCACTGTCGTGGTCACTGTCCTGGTCACTGTCCTGGACACTGTCGTGGTCACTGTCGTGGTCACTGTCCTGGCCACTGTCGTGGTCACTGTCCTGGTCACTGTCCTGGTCACTGTCCTGGACACTGTCCTGGCCACTGTCCTGGTCACTGTCCTGGCCACTGTCCTGGACACTGTCGTGGTCACTGTCCTGGTCACTGTCCTGGCCACTGTCGTGGTCACTGTCGTGGTCACTGTCCTGGCCACTGTCGTGGTCACTGTCCTGGTCACTGTCCTGGCCACTGTCCTGGCCACTGGCCTGGGTACTGTCCTGGTCACTTTAGTGGCATGAACAATGAGACAATAACATCTAATACCCAGGAATAAAAATAAAAGTTACAAGGTTATACACTATTGTGTTCTTTAGAGGTAAGGTCTTCCGACATGAGTACACCCAGATCCTTTACATTACCTTTTACGTTCTATGTTATGATTTGACTGCGTTTTGTACTTGGTTTCAACTTTTATATTTTAATTTTCTGCGTAACGCAGGAGCTGGAACTTATCTTCATTAAATACCATATTATTTTCTGTTGCCTATTGAGAGACTTGATTTACATCTGACTGGAGATTCGCCGTGTCCTCTATGTTGCCTACTCTCATGAAGATCCTGGTGTCATCTGCAAAGGATGATACAGTGCTATAGGTTGTGTCCTTGTCTATATCCGATATGAGGATGAGAAAAAGTACTGGAGCAAGCACAGTACCCTGGGGAACTGAGCTCTTAACGGTTGATGGGCTGGATTTTATTTTGTTGACTATTACACATTGGTTTCTATTAGTCAGGAAATTTTAGATCTATCTGCCTATTTTTTCGGTAATTCCTTTTGTACGCATTTTGTGTGCAATAACACCATGGTCACATTTGTCGAAGGCTTTTACGAAATCTGTATAAATTACATCAGCGTTTTGCTTGTCTTCCATGGCATCTAGTGCCATGTCATAGTGGCCCAGCAACTGTGACAGGCAAGAGCGCCCTGTTCTGAAACTGTGTTCACCAGTTTTGTTGGAGATGCTGTGATTCCATGTGTTTTGTGATCTTACTTCTTAGCACTCTTTCAAAGATTTTTATGATGTGCGATGTTAGTGCTATCGGTCAGTAATTTTTTGCCTCTGCCTTATTTCCTCCTTTATGGAGTGGTGCTATCTCTGCTGTTTTTAATATGTCAGGGATAACGCCAGTATCTAGGCTTTGTCTCTTAAAAATGTTTAGGGCCTTTGGCAGTGTTTATTTAACAGTTCTTGATGAATATGGAGTTCCAAGAATCAGGGTCTGGTACAGAGTACAAAGGTGCTGAGTACTGTCTATGGCTTCTTCAAAATCCAGTGAGGTCAGGGTGACATCTGATATATGATTTGATGTTGCTATTCCATTCATTAAGAATTCGTTTGGGTTATCAATCTTCAGTGTGTTTAAGGGCTCACTGAAAACGGAATTGTACTGTTGCCTCAGTATTTCACTCATTATATTTTTTTGTCAACTGTGAAAGTTCCATCGCCCTTTCGCAGGGGCCCGATACTAGATGTGGCTTTTGTTCTGGATTTTGCATAGTAGAAAAAGTATTTCGGATTTCTCTCAATTTCGCTAATGGCCTTTTGCTCTCTCTCTCTCTGCCTCTCCTGGATTTCATATGATAATTGTAGCTTTAGTTCAATCGTTTCTGACGACAAACCAGACACCAGAAGATGAAGAGACGGCGACGTTTCAGTCTGTCCTGTCCTTATATAAGAACACTCACCACATTTTGGATCTCTATTTCGATTATCAGCACTTCCACCATATCGTTTATGGTGTTCAGCAGCTCAGTACAGATGAGCGTGTCTTTGATGTACAGGCTGACCCCACCCTGTAGCCTGTGTTTCCTGTCACATCTGTAAAGACTGTACTCAGGTATCCATAATTCACTCTCAAATTAATCTTTTGTGAGAGTTGCAGTTCGGGCGGCAAACACTGCATTTGTCTCATTTAGGAGGCCAGTAATAAAGTGAACTTTGTTTGATTTGCGGGTTTTTATGCCCGGAATGTTGGCAAATATAAATGATATTAACATATTTGTGAAGTGCTGGATGTTTTACTTAATGTTAGCATCTGGGGATTTTAGGATTTATTTTAATAGTAAAATTATATGTAACTGCTCAAATATCAAAGGGACGCCTGATAGAACGAGTAATTATAGATTCTATAGACAGCAAAAGGCAATAAATCTTTTCGTAAAGTAGATCTGATTAACCGTAAAATTATTCTTAAGGAAGCAAAATTAATTAATCTCATTAATTCATATAAGAACAGACCTTGTGGTGTTGAGAGTAGTGGTAGTGATTCTGCAGAACCCTGCCTACAGTTGCCAGGAGGTAGGATTAAATGACAAACCATCTTATTACTGAGGATAAAATATCTGAAATCCTTGCACTATATCCATATATCGTTTCCAGTAGGTTAACGACATATGAGATGAAGTGGTAAGTAGTGTATTGTGAAGACTAATAATAATAAACAGCAGCTCTCCTGTGACTCTGTAATACCTCCATAGCTCAAACAATTATGTATTAGCGACAAGACTTACCATTAATGTATAATGATTAACTGTACAGTAAATACATAGCTACTGAAATGGAACAATCTCTTTAACTAGTTGACATTATAAATATAAGGTGTGCAGGATAGATGTAATTGTTAATGAAATATTTTCCGTTGAGGTCTGATACAGACCTTTAGAGCGCTCTGTAATGCATTTTTTGTGCTACTGCTCACAGGATAAGTATGGGGTGCACAATGAACCAGCATACAGTTACGGCCCCGCTCCTGTGCCAGGTAAGTCCACTACGGGCTCACCATAGCCCGTGCTACTTGGAACGTTTTGTTCCCAGTAGCTGAATGTTAAACAACAACATGAACCAGCAGCCTCGACCGTCGGCAACAATCACATCACTCTGCTGAAGCTTGGACAACCTTGGCAGGATAATGACAACGTCGCCTATTGATGGAGGCCAAATGTGGCTCTGCCAGATTTATGAACGGGAACTCCTAGGATCTGGTTCACAACACTGTACACAGTACCTGTACACAGTACCTGTACACAGTACCTTGAGAAAGGATGTAGGTGGCGTCCGAAATTGTAATATAATTGAATACAATTAAACATGAATTGGGTCGTTCATTCACCTTCATGAAAGCACTTCGGCATTGTAGCAAGTTTCTCCAGCGAGTAGAGTCACTAAGGCATCCCCCCCCCCCCCCGCTTCCCCACTGGAATACCGCTAGTAATACTAGTAATATCTAGGATGTTTTCCTAGATATTACTAATTGAAATGCAATTACAATTTAGATTAATTTGGTGCAGCTTTTAAGATTACAAGAGTAGAGGCGGGTGTTGTTAGAGCGAGAGGAAGGTACACAAGTATACTGTCTGCCGGTCCCCTGCAGGCAGCTTGTTCAGCGGCCTGCACTTTTTTTATTATNTTCTTATTTAGCTCCTTGAGCATTTTTTCCACTTCGTCTCTAGACACCTCTATGTGCTTTATGTTGTTCTCTGGAATTCTTATTGTATCTGGTACCCTGAAGATTTCATTTTGTACAAACACACTTTGGAACTTTTCGTTTAATGTTTCACACATTTCCTTTTCATTTTCCGTGAATCTATTTCCCATTTTCAACCTCTGAATATTATCCTTTACCTGCAATTTGTTGTTTATGAATTTATAGAATAGACCTGGTTCTGTTTTACATTTGTCTGCAATCCCTTTTTCAAAGGGATGTGTGTGTGTGTGTGTGTGTGTGTGTGTGTGTGTGGTGTGTGTGTGTGTGTGTGTGTGTGTGTGTGTGTGTGTCTGTGGTGTGTGTGTGTGTGAGGGAAGGTGGAGGGCGCACGCTTGGGGGTGAGCTTGGGCCAACTCTGCAGGGGTAATAACTGGGGTACAGGACAAACATAGGCTGGTCGGGGGTCACCAGAATTCAAGGGGGAGCAGCCTGTCAGCGTCACATTCTCACCTCCGCCACCAGTGTTGTATATGACCCTTAGGCTACACCTACCAAATTATTTTGAAATCAAAATTAATTTGTTTTCTTATAGAAATAAACACCATTATTCAGTGATTTCGGGAAAATTAAAAAAAAATTCCTGTTATTCAAGCTTAGTCCATAGTACGATAACACCCAGAGCTTCAACTCACCCCCCCCCCCTTCACCTCTCTTTACTCTGCCACACCAAACACAAGGCCTATACCCACACATTGCAAAGGCAAACTATTCTATTGTGTATGGCATTGACTGCAACTCATATTCCGAATTGACAGTACGTTTTAATACTAAGTGTAATAAGTACATTTCCTGACTGTCATACATAGTACATAATAACACTTATGGGGCTGTTACATTTACCTCCCTATTTATTCTCCTCGTTTTCTGTTAAGACACTCAGAATTTTTGGATGAAGTTTGAAAGTTCAATTCACTATACACAAGTTTGAAATATCAGGTATTTGTTTTTCAGTTTTATTAAACAATAAAGATTTTCTACAAAATTTGAAAATATCCTGAGTTACTTTACAATTTATTGAAATATTTTAGTTTTGTTTTATTTGTTTTAAAAAACTGTAATATTAATATAGCTATAGGTCAGGTAGTAATTGTAATTAATAAGCAATAAAATGCTTATCTTCAAAAACTAATACGGTTAGGTTAGGTCATGGTTCTCTATTCAGCTTTTCAGGTAAACTCAAATATTCACAATATATTTGACAGTACGAATTAATACTAAGTGAAATTAAGTACAATTCCTGACTGTCATACATAGTACATAATTGCACTTATGGGGCTGTTAAATTTGTCTCCCCATTTTTGGAGAATGGACTGAATATATGCACACACATCTTCTCGTGTTATATATATATATATATATATATATATATATATATATATATATATATATATATATATATATATATATATATATGTCGTACCTAGTAGCCAGAACGCACTTCTCAGCCTACTATGCAAGGCCCGATTTGCCTAATAGGCGAAGTTTTCATGAAATAATTGTTTTTCGACTACCTAACCTACCTAACCTAACCTAACCTAACTTTTTCGGCTACCTAACCTAACCTAACCGATAAAGATAGTTTAGGTTAGGTTAGGTAGGGTTGGTTAGGTTCGGTCATATATCAACGTTAATTTTAACTCCAATAAAAAAAAATTGACCTCATGCATAAGGAAATGGGTAGCTTTATCATTTCATACGAAAAAAATTAAAGAAAATATATTAATTCAGGAAAACTTGGCTTATTAGGCAAATCTGGCCTTGCATAGTAGGCCAAAAAGTGAGTTCTGGCTACTAGGTACGACATATATATACATATCTATATATATATATATATATATATATATATATATATATATATATATATATAATTGCAATATTGCAGGATGGATTGCCTTATAAGTGGTGGTTGGAGGTTGAGAGGACAAGGTGCCACAGGGCCGCCCTGACCACCACCTGGCAATACACTGTATATACTGCCACTCAGTAACACACTATAGCATAAATACTCAATAAGAGACCCACCAACGCACTCACCAAGTAATAATGCTGCAGATGTCTATTTACTACACACTGACAAACACTAAATTATTACTTAAACCTTCTTTGGTTAGTGCTCGCCTGCCCTCTTGCCCCCCCTCCCCCCCATCCTCGGTGGTGGTCCACCATCCTCGGTGGTGGACCACCAACCTCGGTGGTGGTCCACCATCCTCGGTGGTGGACCACCATCCTCGGGGGTGGTCCACCTTCCTCGGTGGTGGCCACCATCCTCGGTGGTGGCCACCATCCTCGGGGGTGGCCACCATCCTCGGTGGTGGCCACCATCCTCGGTGGTGGACCACCATCCTCGGTGGTGGCCACCATCCTCGGGGGTGGCCACCATCCTCGGTGGTGGCCACCATCCTTGGTGGTGGACCACCATCCTCGGTGGTGGCCACCATCCTCGGTGGTGGACCACCATCCTCAGTGGTGGCCACCATCCTCGGTGGTGCCCCCACTGTGTGTGTGCACTAATGTTCCAGTCCACTGTTGCAGCAAGGAGCTCCCTGGGAGACAGTACTGGTGTACCAGCAGGACCTGTGAGGGACGGAGCCGTGAGGACCCTGGGGAGGCCAGCACAGTTATTAAGACTGCCACTGTGGCCACGGCTCTTGCTCCACACTCTTCTGGTCCAACACCTCATCATAGCCACCCTTCCTTGGCCATCACTGGTAAACCAAAGGTACTGGTAAACCAAGGGTACTGGTAAACCAAGGGTACAGGTAAACCAAGTGTACAGGCAAACCAAGGGTACTGGTAAACCAAGTGTATAAGTAAACCAAGGGTACTGGTAAACCAAGTGTACAGGTAAACCAAGGGTACTGGTAAACCAAGTGTACAGGCAAACCAAGGGTACTGGTAAACCAAGTGTACAGGCAAACCAAGGTCTGGTAAACCAAGTGTATAAGTAAACCAAGTGTATAGGTAAACCAATGTACAGGTAAACCAACTGTGCAGGTAAACCAACTGTACAGGTAAACCAAGGGTACAGGTAAACCAAAGGTACTGGTAAACCAATGGTACAGGTAAACCAATGGTACAGGTAAAGCAAAAGGTACTGGTAAATCAAGTGTACGTGTAAACCAATGGTATTGGTAAACCATGTGTATATGTAAACCAAGTGTACAGGTAAACCAAGGTACAGATAAACCAAAGGTATTGGTAAACCAATGGTACAGGTAAAGCAAAGGTACTGGTAAACCAACGGTACAGGTAAACCAAGGATACGTGTAAATAAATGGTACAGGTAAACCAAGTGTACAGGTAAACCAAAGGTACTGGTAAACCAATGGTACAGGTAAACCAATGGTACAGGTAAAGCAAAGGTACTGGTAAACCAACGGTACAGGTAAACCAAGGATACGTATAAATAAATGGTACAGGTAAACCCAGGGTACAGGTAAACCCAGGGTACAGGTAAACCAGGGTACAGGTAAACAATTGGTACTGGTAAACCCAGGATACAGGTAACCAAGTGTACATGTAAACCAAGGGTATAGGCAACCAAAGGTACTGGTAAACCAAGTGTACATGGTTTACCTGTACCCTGGGTTTACAAGTGTACAGGTACACCAAATGTACATGTAAACCAAGGGTACAGGTAAACCAAGTGTACATGTAACCAAGGGTACAGGTAAACCAAGTGTACATGTAAACCAAGGGTACAGGTAAACCAAGTGAGCTTGAGCCAAGTGAGCCAGGAAGACTCTACAGATCTCTGGTGATCCGAAATTGCACGAGAGCGATCAACGTTAATCTGTACAAGAATGTAACAACTCTTGTATATATCTCAAAAAAATTACTGAAACTTGTGAGAAGACAACAATACATTTTATTGTTGTATAACGTC
Source organism: Procambarus virginalis (assembly GCA_020271785.1). Classification (NCBI taxonomy): domain Eukaryota; kingdom Metazoa; phylum Arthropoda; class Malacostraca; order Decapoda; family Cambaridae; genus Procambarus; species Procambarus virginalis. The sequence goes on along the minus strand of WNGS01125516.1, from coordinate 8,716 downwards.
AGGGCTGCCTCCCACGCCCGTGTTCTACCACACAACCACAACATGACATGTTCTACCACACAACCACAACATGCTCTACCACACAACTACAACATGACAGCTCTACCACACAACCACAACATGACATGTTCTACCACACAACCACAACATGACATGTTCTACCACACAACCACAACATGACATGTTCTACCACACAACCACAACATGACATGTTCTACCACACAACCACAACATGACATGTTCTACCACACAACCACAACATGACATGCTCTACCACACAACCACAACATGACATGTTCTACCACACAACCACAACATGACATGCTCTACCACACAACCACAACATGACATGCTCTACCACACAACCACAACATGACATGTTCTACCACACAACCACAACATGCTCTACCAACACCACAACATGAAGTTCTACCACACAACCACAACATGACATGTTCTACCACACAACCACAACATGACATGTTCTACCACACAACCACAACATGACATGTTCTACCACACAACCACAACATGACATGTTCTACCACACAACCACAACATGACATGTTCTACCACACAACCACAACATGACATGTTCTACCACACAACCACAACATGACATGTTCTACCACACAACCACAACATGACATGTTCTACCACACAACCACAACATGACATGTTCTACCACACAACCACAACATGACATGTTCTACCACACAACCACAACATGACATGCACTACCACACAACCACAACAACAGATGCTCTACCACACAACCACAACATGACATGTTCTACCACACAACCACAACATGACATGTTCTACCACACAACCACAACATGACATGGTCTACCACACAACCACAACATGACATGCTCTACCACACAACCGCAACATGACATGCTCTACCACACAACCGCAACATGACGTGCACTACCACACACCACAACAACAGATGCTCTACCACACAACCACAACATGACATGTTCTACCACACAACCACAACATGACATGTTCTACCACACAACCACAACATGACATGCTCTACCACACAACCACAACAACAGATGCTCTACCACACAACCACAACATGACATGTTCTACCACACAACCACAACATGACATGTTCTACCACACAACCACAACATGACATGCTCTACCACACAACCACAACAACAGATGCTCTACCACACAACCACAACATGACATGTTCTACCACACAACCACAACATGACATGCTCTACCACACAACCACAACATGACAAGTTCTACCACACAACCACAACATGACATGCTCTACCACACAACCACAACATGACATGCTCTACCACACAACCACAACATGACATGCTCTACCACACAACCAAACATGACATGCTCTACCACACAACCACAACATGACATGCTCTACCACACAACCGCAACATGACATGCGCTACCACACAACCGCAACATGACATGTTCTACCACACAACCACAACATGACATGCACTACCACACAACCACAACATGACATGCTCTACCACACAACCACAACAACAGATGCTCTACCACACAACCACAACATGACATGTTCTACCACACAACCACAACATGACATGCTCTACCACACAACCACAACATGACAAGTTCTACCACACAACCACAACATGCTCTACCACACAACCACAACATGACATGCTCTACCACACAACCACAACATGACATGTTCTACCACACAACCACAACATGACATGCTCTACCACACAACCACAACATGACAAGTTCTACCACACAACCACAACATGACATGCTCTACCACACAACCACAACATGACATGCTCTACCACACAACCACAACATGACAAGTTCTACCACACAACCACAACATGACATGCTCTACCACACAACCACAACATGACATGCGCTACCACACAACCACAACATGACACGCTCTACCACACAACCACAACATGACATGTTCTACCACACAACCACAACATGACATGCTCTACCACACAACCGCAACATGACAAGTTCTACCACACAACCACAACATGACATGCTCTACCACACAACCACAACATGACATGCTCTACCACACAACCGCAACATGACATGCTCTACCACACAACCGCAACATGACAAGTTCTACCACACAACCACAACATGACATGCTCTACCACACAACCACAACATGACATGCACTACCACACAACCACAACATGACATGCTCTACCACACAACCACAACATGACATGTTCTACCACACAACCGCAACATGACATGTTCTACCACACAACCACAACATGACATGCTCTACCACACAACCACAACATGACATGTTCTACCACACACAACCACAACATGACATGCACTACCACACAACCACAACAACAGATGCTCTACCACACAACCACAACATGACATGCACTACCACACAACCACAACATGACATGTTCTACCACACAACCACAACATGACATGTTCTACCACACAACCACAACATGACATGTTCTACCACACAACCACAACATGACATGTTCTACCACACAACCACAACATGACATGCTCTACCACACAACCGCAACATGACATGCTCTACCACACAACCACAACATGCTCTACCACACAACCACAACATGACATGCTCTACCACACAACCACAACATGCTCTACCACACAACCACAACATGCTCTACCACACAACCACAACACGCTCTACCACACAACCACAACATGCTCTACCACACAACCACAACATGCTCTACCACACAACCAACCCACAAGTTTGAGAATATAATAAGATAAGATGTCGGCGCCCGGACCAATAATATCAAGTTAAATGTTTGGCGGGAGAGTTGTGGGCGTGTTGTTGGCGTGAGGGTATTGTGAGCCTTATTCTTCACCTCCAGAGAGGCCTCAGTTGTGTCACGGCCACAATACACCGCTACTGTAGCCTTGAACGAGG
>WNGS01125510.1:0-13514 GCA_020271785.1 Procambarus virginalis | reverse complement strand
TTGGTGCTAAGGGGAGCCCCAGTGTAGATCAATGGTTGGTACTAAGGGGAGCCCCAGTGTAGATCAATGGTTGGTACTAAGGGGAGCCCAGTGTAGATCAATGGTTGGTACTAAGGGGAGCCCCAGTGTAGATCAATGGTTGGTACTAAGGGGAGCCCCAGTGTAGATCAATGGTTGGTACTAAGGGGTGCCCCAGTGTAGATCGCCAGGGAGAGTTATCCTGGCCGCCAGGGAGAGTTATCCTGGCCGCCAGGGAGAGTTATCCTGGCCGCCAGGGAGAGTTATCCTGGCCGCCAGGGAGGGTTATCCTGGCGGCCAGGGAGGGTTATCCTGGCGGCCAGGGAGAGTTATCCTGGCGGCCAGGGAGAGTTATCCTGGCCGCCAGGGAGAGTTATCCTGGCCGCCAGGGAGAGTTATCCTGGCCGCCAGTGAGAGTTATCCTGGCCGCCAGTGAGAGTTATCCTGGCCGCCAGGGAGAGTTATCCTGGCCCCCAGGGAGAGTTATCCTGGCGGCCAGGGAGAGTTATCCTGGCCGCCAGGGAGAGTTATCCTGGCCGCCAGGGAGAGTTATCCTGGCGGCCAGGGAGAGTTATCCTGGCCGCCAGGGAGAGTTATCCTGGCCGCCAGGGAGAGTTATCCTGGCCGCCAGGGAGAGTTATCCTGGCCGCCAGGGAGAGTTATCCTGGCCGCCAGGGAGAGTATCCTGGCGCCAGGGAGAGTTATCCTGGCCGCCAGGGAGAGTTATCCTGGCCGCCAGAGAGTTATCCTGGCCGCCAGGGAGAGTTATCCTGGCCGCCAGGGAGAGTTATCCTGGCCGCCAGGGAGAGTTATCCTGGCCGCCAGGGAGAGTTATCCTGGCCGCCAGAGAGAGTTATCCTGGCCGCCAGGGAGAGTTATCCTGGCCGCCAGGGAGAGTTATCCTGGCCGCCAGAGAGAGTTATCCTGGCCGCCAGGGAGAGTTATCCTGGCCGCCAGTGAGAGTTATCCTGGCCGCCAGTGAGAGTTATCCTGGCCGCCAGGGAGAGTTATCCTGGCCGCCAGGGAGAGTTATCCTGGCCGCCAGAGAGAGTTATCCTGGCCGCCAGGGAGGGTTATCCTGGCCGCCAGGGAGGGTTATCCTGGCCGCCAGGGAGGGTTATCCTGGCCGCCAGGGAGGGTTATCCTGGCCGCCAGGGAGGGTTATCCTGGCCGCCAGAGAGAGTTATCCTGGCCGCCAGGGAGGGTTATCCTGGCCGCCAGTGAGAGTTATCCTGGCCGCCAGGGAGGGTTATCCTGGCCGCCAGGGAGAGTTATCCTGGCCGCCAGGGAGAGTTATCCTGGCCGCCAGGGAGGGTTATCCTGGCCGCCAGGGAGAGTTATCCTGGCCGCCAGGGAGAGTTATCCTGGCCGCCAGGGAGGGTTATCCTGGCCGCCAGGGAGGGTTATCCTGGCCGCCAGGGAGGGTTATCCTGGCCGCCAGGGAGAGTTATCCTGGCCGCCAGGGAGAGTTATCCTGGCCGCCAGGGAGAGTTATCCTGGCCGCCAGGGAGAGTTATCCTGGCCGCCAGGGAGGTTATCCTGGCCGCCAGGGAGAGTTATCCTGGCCGCCAGGGAGAGTTATCCTGGCCGCCAGGGAGAGTTATCCTGGCCGCCAGGGAGGGTTATCCTGGCCGCCAGGGAGGGTTATCCTGGCCGCCAGGGAGGGTTATCCTGGCCGCCAGGGAGGGTTATCCTGGCCGCCAGGGAGAGTTATCCTGGCCGCCAGGGAGAGTTATCCTGGCCGCCAGGGAGGGTTATCCTGGCCGCCAGGGAGAGTTATCCTGGCCGCCAGGGAGGGTTATCCTGGCCGCCAGGGAGGGTTATCCTGGCCGCCAGGGAGGGTTATCCTGGCCGCCAGGGAGGGTTATCCTGGCCGCCAGGGAGAGTTATCCTGGCCGCCAGGGAGAGTTATCCTGGCCGCCAGGGAGGGTTATCCTGGCCGCCAGGGAGGGTTATCCTGGCCGCCAGGGAGGGTTATCCTGGCCGCCAGGGAGAGTTATCCTGGCCGCCAGGGAGGGTTATCCTGGCCGCCAGGGAGTCCTGGCCGCCAGGGAGGGTTATCCTGGCCGCAAGGGAGAGTTATCCTGGCCGCCAGGGAGTGTTATCCTGGCCGCCAGGGAGGGGGACATACCGCTGGGGTCTTCGTCACACACACAGACTTACGGTCCACTAATGAACTCTCGCACCAATATGTCGACAACTAGCGAGGAACATATTTATGCTGGCTCAGGCTCACAGCTCAGGAGTCACAGCTCAGGCTCACAGCTCAGGAGTCACAGCTCAGGCTCACAGCTCAGGAGTCACAGCTCAGGCTCACAGCTCAGGAGTCACAGCTCAGGCTCACAGCTCAGGGTCACAGCTCAGGCTCACAGCTCAGGAGTCACAGCTCAGGCTCACAGCTCAGGCTCACAGCTCAGGCTCACAGCTCAGGCTCACAGCTCAGGCTCACAGCTCAGGGCTCACAGCTCAGGCTCACAGCTCAGGGTCACAGCTCAGGCTCACAGCTCAGGGTCACAGCTCAGGCTCACAGCTCAGGCTCACAGCTCAGGCTCACAGCTCAGGCTCACAGCTCAGGCTCACAGCTCAGGGCTCACAGCTCAGGCTCACAGCTCAGGAGTCACAGCTCAGGGCTCACAGCTCAGGGTCACAGCTCAGGCTCACAGCTCAGGAGTCACAGCTCAGGCTCACAGCTCAGGCTCACAGCTCAGGCTCACAGCTCAGGCTCACAGCTCAGGAGTCACAGCTCAGGGCTCACAGCTCAGGGTCACAGCTCAGGGCACACAGCTCAGGCTCACAGCTCAGGGTCACAGCTCAGGCTCACAGCTCAGGGTCACAGCTCAGGGCTCACAGCTCAGGCTCACAGCTCAGGGTCACAGCTCAGGGCTCACAGCTCAGGGCTCACAGCTCAGGGCACACAGCTCAGGGCACACAGCTCAGGGCACACAGCTCAGGAGTCACAGCTCAGGGCACACAGCTCAGGGCTCACAGCTCAGGGCTCACAGCTCAGGACTCACAGCTCAGGGCACACAGCTCAGGGCTCACAGCTCAGGGCTCACAGCTCAGGGCTCACAGCTCAGGGCACACAGCTCAGGGCTCACAGCTCAGGGCTCACAGCTCAGGCTCACAGCTCAGGGCTCACAGCTCAGGGCACACAGCTCAGGGCTCACAGCTCAGGCTCACAGCTCAGGCTCACAGCTCAGGGCTCACAGCTCAGGGCTCACAGCTCAGGCTCACAGCTCAGGGCACACAGCTCAGGGCACACAGCTCAGGGCACACAGCTCAGGGCACACAGCTCAGGGTACACAGCTCAGGGCTCACAGCTCAGGGCACACAGCTCAGGCTCACAGCTCAGGGCACACAGCTCAGGGCACACAGCTCAGGGCTCACAGCTCAGGCTCACAGCTCAGGGCTCACAGCTCAGGGCACACAGCTCAGGGCACACAGCTCAGGGCACACAGCTCAGGGCACACAGCTCATGCTCACAGCTCAGGCTCACAGTTCAGGGCTCACAGCTCAGGGCTCACTGCTCAGGGCTCACAGCTCAGGGGACACAGCTCAGGCTCTCAGCTCAGGGCACACAGCTCAGGGCTCACAGCTCAGGCTCTCATCTCAGGGCTCACAGCTCAGGCTCTCAGCTCAGGGCACACAGCTCAGGGCTCACAGCTCAGGCTCTCAGCTCAGGGCACACAACTCAGGGCTCACAGCTCAGGCTCTCAGCTCAGGGCACACAGCTCAGGGCTCACAGCTCAGGGCTCACAGCTCAGGGCTCAAAGCTCAGGGCACACAGCTCAAGGCTCACAGCTCAGGGCACACAGCTCAGGGCACACAGCTCAGGGCATACAGCTCAGGCTCACAGCTCAGGCTCACAGCTCATGGCTCACAGCTCAGGCTCACAGCTCAGGGCTCACAGCTCAGGGCTCACAACTCAGGGCTCACAGCTCAGGGCTCACAGCTCAGGGCTCACATCTCAGGGCTCACAGCTCAGGGCTCACAGCTCAGGGCACACAGCTCAGGGCACACAGCTCAGGGCACACAGCTGAGGGCACACAGCTCAGGGCTCACAGCTCAGGGCACACAGCTCATGGCTCACAGCTCAGGGCTCACAGCTCATAGCTCACAGCTCAGGCTCACAGCTCAAGCTCACAGCTCAGGCTCACAGCTCAGGGCTCACAGCTCAGGGCACACAGCTCAGGGCACACTGCTCAGGGCACACAGCTCAGGGCTCACAGCTCAGGGCACACAGCTCAGGGCTCACAGCTCAGGGCACACAGCTCAAGGCACACAGCTCAGGGCTCACAGCTCAGGGCACACAGCTCAGGGCTCACAGCTCAGGGCACACAGCTCAGGGCACACAGCTCAGGGCACACAGCTCAGGGCTCACAGCTCAGGGCACACAGCTCAGGGCTCACAGCTCAGGGCACACAGCTCAGGGCACACAGCTCAGGGCACACAGCTCAGGGCTCACAGCTCAGGGCACACAGCTCAGGGCACACAGCTCAGGGCTCACAGCTCAGGGCACACAGCTCAGGGCTCACAGCTCAGGGCACACAGCTCAGGGCACACAGCTCAGGGCTCACAGCTCAGGGCACACAGCTCAGGGCTCACAGCTCAGGGCTCACAGCTCAGGGCACACAGCTTAGGGCACACAGCTCAGGGCACACAGCTCAGGCTCACAGCTTAGGCTCACAGCTCAGGGCTCACAGCTCAGGGCTCATAGCTCAGGACTCACAGCTCAGGGCTCACAGCTCAGGGCTCACAGCTCAGGGCTCACAGCTCAGGACTCACAGCTCAGGGCTCACAGCTCATGGCTCACAGCTCAGGCTCACAGCTCAGGCTCACAGCTCATGGCTCACAGCTCAGGGCACACAGGTCAGGGCTCACAGCTCAGGGCTCACAGCTCAGGGCTCACAGCTCAGGGCACACAGCTCAGGGCACACAGCTCAGGAGTCACAGCTCAGGGCACACAGCTCAGGGCACACAGCTCAGGGCTCACAGCTCAGGGCACATACACAACTCAGGGCTCACAGCTCAGGGCACACAGCTCAGGGCTCACAGCTCAGGGCTCACAGCTCAGGGCTCACAGCTCAGGGCACACAGCTCAGGGCTCACAGCTCAGGGCTCACAGCTTAGGGCTCACAGCTCAGGGCACACAGCTCAGGGCACACAGCTTAGGAGTCACAGCTCAGGGCTTACAGCTCAGGGCACACAGCTCAGGGCTCACAGCTCAGGGCACACAGCTCAGGGCGCACAGCTCAGGTCACACAGCTCAGGGCTCACAGCTCAGGGCACACAGCTCAGGCTCACAGCTCAGGGCTCACAGCTCAGGGCACACAGCTCAGGGCACACAGCTCAGGGCTCACTGCTCAGGGCACACAGCTCAGGGCACACAGCTCAGGGCACACAGCTCAGGGCACACAGCTCAGGAGTCACAGCTCAGGGCTCACAGCTCAGGGCACACAGCTCAGGGCACACAGCTCAGGGCACACAGCTCAGGGCTCACAGCTCAGGAGTCACAGCTCAGGGCTCTCGGCTCAGGGCTCAATGCTCAGGGCTCACAGCTCTGGGCACACAGCTCAGGGCTCACAGCTCAGGGCTCACAGCTCAGGGCTCACAGCTCAGGGCACACAGCTCAGGGCTCACAGCTCAGGGCTCACAGCTCAGGGCACACAGCTCATTAGTCACAGCTCAGGCACACAGCTCAGGAGTCACAGCTCAGGCTCACAGCTCAGGGCTCACAGCTCAGGGCTCACAGCTCAGGGCTCAAAGCTCAGGGCACACAGCTCAGGGCACACAGCTCAGGGCACACAGCTCAGGGCTCACAGCTCAGGCCTCACAGCTCAGGCTCACAGCTCAGGGCTCACAGCTCATGGCACACAGCTCAGGGCTCACAGCTCAGGCTCACAGCTCAGGCTCACAGCTCAGGGCTCACAGCTCAGGGCTCACAGCTCAGGCTCACAGCTCAGGGCACACAGCTCAGGGCACACAGCTCAGGGCACACAGCTCAGGGCACACAGCTCAGGGTACACAGCTCAGGGCTCACAGCTCAGGGCACACAGCTCAGGCTCACAGCTCAGGGCACACATCTCATGGCACACAGCTCAGGGCTCACAGCTCAGGCTCACAGCTCAGGGCTCACAGATCAGGGCACACAGCTCAGGGCACACAGCTCAGGGCACACAGCTCAGGGCACACAGCTCATGCTCACAGCTCCGGCTCACAGTTCAGGGCTCACAGCTCAGGGCTCACTGCTCAGGGCTCACAGCTCAGGGCACACAGCTCAGGCTCTCAGCTCAGGGCACACAGCTCAGGGCTCACAGCTCAGGCTCTCATCTCAGGGCTCACAGCTCAGGCTCTCAGCTCAGGGCACACAGCTCAGGGCTCACAGCTCAGGCTCTCAGCTCAGGGCACACAACTCAGGGCTCACAGCTCAGGCTCTCAGCTCAGGGCACACAGCTCAGGGCTCACAGCTCAGGGCTCACAGCTCAGGGCTCAAAGCTCAGGGCACACAGCTCAAGGCTCACAGCTCAGGGCACACAGCTCAGGGCACACAGCTCAGGGCATACAGCTCAGGCTCACAGCTCAGGCTCACAGCTCATGGCTCACAGCTCAGGCTCACAGCTCAGGGCTCACAGCTCAGGGCTCACACTCAGGGCTCACAGCTCAGGGCTCACAGCTCAGGGCTCACAGCTCAGGGCTCAAAGCTCAGGGCACACAGCTCAAGGCTCACAGCTCAGGGCACACAGCTCAGGGCACACAGCTCAGGGCTCACAGCTTAGGGCTCACAGCTCAGGGCACACAGCTCAGGGCACACAGCTTAGGAGTCACAGCTCAGGGCTCACAGCTCAGGGCTCACAACTCAGGGCTCACAGCTCAGGGCTCACAGCTCAGGGCTCACATCTCAGGGCTCACAGCTCAGGGCTCACAGCTCAGGGCACACAGCTCAGGGCACACAGCTCAGGGCACACAGCTCAGGGCACACAGCTCAGGGCTCACAGCTCAGGGCACACAGCTCATGGCTCACAGCTCAGGGCTCACAGCTCATAGCTCACAGCTCAGGCTCACAGCTCAAGCTCACAGCTCAGGCTCACAGCTCAGGGCTCACAGCTCAGGGCACACAGCTCAGGGCACACTGCTCAGGGCACACAGCTCAGGGCTCACAGTTCAGGGCACACAGCTCAGGGCTCACAGCTCAGGGCACACAGCTCAAGGCACACAGCTCAGGGCTCACAGCTCAGGGCACACAGCTCAGGGCTCACAGCTCAGGGCACACAGCTCAGGGCACACAGCTCAGGGCACACAGCTCAGGGCTCACAGCTCAGGGCACACAGCTCAGGGCTCACAGCTCAGGGCACACAGCTCAGGGCACACAGCTCAGGGCACACAGCTCAGGGCTCACAGCTCAGGGCACACAGCTCAGGGCACACAGCTCAGGGCTCACAGCTCAGGGCACACAGCTCAGGGCTCACAGCTCAGGGCACACAGCTCAGGGCACACAGCTCAGGGCTCACAGCTCAGGGCACACAGCTCAGGGCTCACAGCTCAGGGCTCACAGCTCAGGGCTCACAGCTCAGGGCACACAGCTTAGGGCACACAGCTCAGGGCACACAGCTCAGGCTCACAGCTCAGGGCTCACAGCTCAGGGCTCATAGCTCAGGACTCACAGCTCAGGGCTCACAGCTCAGGGCTCACAGCTCAGGGCTCACAGCTCAGGGCTCACAGCTCAGGACTCACAGCTCAGGGCTCACAGCTCAGGCTCACAGCTCAGGCTCACAGCTCAGGCTCACAGCTCATGGCTCACAGCTCAGGGCACACAGCTCAGGGCTCACAGCTCAGGGCTCACAGCTCAGGGCACACAGCTCAGGGCACACAGCTCAGGAGTCACAGCTCAGGGCACACAGCTCAGGGCACACAGCTCAGGGCTCACAGCTCAGGGCACACAACTCAGGGCTCACAGCTCAGGGCACACAGCTCAGGGCTCACAGCTCAGGGCTCACAGCTCAGGGCTCACAGCTCAGGGCAAACAGCTCAGGGCTCACAGCTCAGGGCTCACAGCTTAGGGCTCACAGCTCAGGGCACACAGCTCAGGGCACACAGCTTAGGAGTCACAGCTCAGGGCACACAGCTCAGGGCACACAGCTCAGGGCACACAGCTCATGCTCACAGCTCCGGCTCACAGTTCAGGGCTCACAGCTCAGGGCTCACTGCTCAGGGCTCACAGCTCAGGGCACACAGCTCAGGCTCTCAGCTCAGGGCACACAGCTCAGGGCTCACAGCTCAGGCTCTCATCTCAGGGCTCACAGCTCAGGCTCTCAGCTCAGGGCACACAGCTCAGGGCTCACAGCTCAGGCTCTCAGCTCAGGGCACACAACTCAGGGCTCACAGCTCAGGCTCTCAGCTCAGGGCACACAGCTCAGGGCTCACAGCTCAGGGCTCACAGCTCAGGGCTCAAAGCTCAGGGCACACAGCTCAAGGCTCACAGCTCAGGGCACACAGCTCAGGGCACACAGCTCAGGGCATACAGCTCAGGCTCACAGCTCAGGCTCACAGCTCATGGCTCACAGCTCAGGCTCACAGCTCAGGGCTCACAGCTCAGGGCTCACAACTCAGGGCTCACAGCTCAGGGCTCACAGCTCAGGGCTCACATCTCAGGGCTCACAGCTCAGGGCTCACAGCTCAGGGCACACAGCTCAGGGCACACAGCTCAGGGCACACAGCTGAGGGCACACAGCTCAGGGCTCACAGCTCAGGGCACACAGCTCATGGCTCACAGCTCAGGGCTCACAGCTCATAGCTCACAGCTCAGGCTCACAGCTCAAGCTCACAGCTCAGGCTCACAGCTCAGGGCTCACAGCTCAGGGCACACAGCTCAGGGCACACTGCTCAGGGCACACAGCTCAGGGCTCACAGCTCAGGGCACACAGCTCAGGGCTCACAGCTCAGGGCACACAGCTCAAGGCACACAGCTCAGGGCTCACAGCTCAGGGCACACAGCTCAGGGCTCACAGCTCAGGGCACACAGCTCAGGGCACACAGCTCAGGGCACACAGCTCAGGGCTCACAGCTCAGGGCACACAGCTCAGGGCTCACAGCTCAGGGCACACAGCTCAGGGCACACAGCTCAGGGCACACAGCTCAGGGCTCACAGCTCAGGGCACACAGCTCAGGGCACACAGCTCAGGGCTCACAGCTCAGGGCACACAGCTCAGGGCTCACAGCTCAGGGCACACAGCTCAGGGCACACAGCTCAGGGCTCACAGCTCAGGGCACACAGCTCAGGGCTCACAGCTCAGGGCTCACAGCTCAGGGCACACAGCTTAGGGCACACAGCTCAGGGCACACAGCTCAGGCTCACAGCTTAGGCTCACAGCTCAGGGCTCACAGCTCAGGGCTCATAGCTCAGGACTCACAGCTCAGGGCTCACAGCTCAGGGCTCACAGCTCAGGGCTCACAGCTCAGGACTCACAGCTCAGGGCTCACAGCTCATGGCTCACAGCTCAGGCTCACAGCTCAGGCTCACAGCTCATGGCTCACAGCTCAGGGCACACAGGTCAGGGCTCACAGCTCAGGGCTCACAGCTCAGGGCTCACAGCTCAGGGCACACAGCTCAGGGCACACAGCTCAGGAGTCACAGCTCAGGGCACACAGCTCAGGGCACACAGCTCAGGGCTCACAGCTCAGGGCACACAACTCAGGGCTCACAGCTCAGGGCACACAGCTCAGGGCTCACAGCTCAGGGCTCACAGCTCAGGGCTCACAGCTCAGGGCACACAGCTCAGGGCTCACAGCTCAGGGCTCACAGCTTAGGGCTCACAGCTCAGGGCACACAGCTCAGGGCACACAGCTTAGGAGTCACAGCTCAGGGCTTACAGCTCAGGGCACACAGCTCAGGGCTCACAGCTCAGGGCACACAGCTCAGGGCGCACAGCTCAGGTCACACAGCTCAGGGCTCACAGCTCAGGGCACACAGCTCAGGCTCACAGCTCAGGGCTCACAGCTCAGGGCACACAGCTCAGGGCACACAGCTCAGGGCTCACTGCTCAGGGCACAGAGCTCAGGGCACACAGCTCAGGGCACACAGCTCAGGGCACACAGCTCAGGAGTCACAGCTCAGGGCTCACAGCTCAGGGCACACAGCTCAGGGCACACAGCTCAGGGCACACAGCTCAGGGCTCACAGCTCAGGAGTCACAGCTCAGGGCTCTCGGCTCAGGGCTCAATGCTCAGGGCTCACAGCTCTGGGCACACAGCTCAGGGCTCACAGCTCAGGGCTCACAGCTCAGGGCTCACAGCTCAGGGCACACAGCTCAGGGCTCACAGCTCAGGGCTCACAGCTCAGGGCACACAGCTCATTAGTCACAGCTCAGGCACACAGCTCAGGAGTCACAGCTCAGGCTCACAGCTCAGGGCTCACAGCTCAGGGCTCACAGCTCAGGGCTCAAAGCTCAGGGCACACAGCTCAGGGCACACAGCTCAGGGCACACAGCTCAGGGCTCACAGCTCAGAGCTCACAGCTCAGGGCACACAGCTCAGGGCACACAGCTCAGGGCTCACAGCTCAGGGCACACAGCTCAGGGCACACAGCTCAGGCGTCACAGCTCAGGGCACACAGCTCAGGGCACACAGCTCAGGGCTCACAGCTCAGGGCACACAGCTCAGGGCTCACAGCTCAGGGTTCACAGCTCAGGGCACACAGCTCAGGAGTCACAGCTCAGGGCTCACAGCTCAGGGCTCAAAGCTCAGGGCACACAGCTCAGGGCACACAGCTCAGGGCTCACAGCTCAGGGCACACAGCTCAGGGCACACAGCTCAGGGCTCACAGCTCAGGGCACACAGCTCAGGGCTCACAGCTCAGGGCTCACAGCTCAGGGCACACAGCTCAGGAGTCACAGCTCAGGGCACACAGCTCAGGGCTCACAGCTCAGGGCACACAGCTCAGGGCTCACAGCTCAGGGCTCACTGCTCAGGCTCACAGCTCAGGGCACACAGCTCAGGGCACACAGCTCAGGGCACACAGCTCAGGGCTCACAGCTCAGGGCACACAGCTCAGGGCACACAGCTCAGGAGTCACAGCTCAGGGCACACAGCTCAGGGCTCACAGCTCAGGGCACACAGCTCAGGGCTCACAGCTCAGGAGTCACAGCTCAGGGCACACAGCTCAGGGCACACAGCTCAGGGCTCACAGCTCAGGGCACACAGCTCAGGGCTCACAGCTCAGGGTTCACAGCTCAGGGCACACAGCTCAGGAGTCACAGCTCAGGGCACACAGCTCAGGGCTCACAGCTCAGGGCACACAGCTCAGGGCACACAGCTCAGGGCTCACAGCTCAGGGCACACAGCTCAGGGCTCACAGCTCAGGGCTCACAGCTCAGGGCACACAGCTCAGGAGTCACAGCTCAGGGCTCACAGCTCAGGCTCACAGCTCAGGGCTCACAGCTCAGGGCACACAGCTCAGGCTCACACCTCAGGCTCACAGCTCAGGCTCACAGCTCAGGGCACACAGCTCAGGGCACACAGCTCAGGGCTCACAGCTCAGGCTCACACCTCAGGCTCACACCTCAGGGCACACAGCTCAGGGCTCACAGCTCAGGACTCACAGCTCAGGGCACACAGCTCAGGCTCACACCTCAGGGCACACAGCTCAGGGCTCACAGCTCAGGCTCACAGCTCAGGGCGCACTGCTCAGGGCTCACAGCTCAGGGCACACAGCTCAGGCTCACAGCTCTGGCTCACACCTCAGGGCACACAGCTCAGGGCACACAGCTCAGGGCTCACAGCTCAGGAGTCACAGCTCAGGGCTCACAGCTCAGGGCTCACAGCTCAGGGCACACAGCTCAGGGCTCACAGCTCAGGGCTCACAGCTCAGGGCTCACAGCTCAGGGCTCTCAGTTCAGGTCTCACAGCTTAGGGTTCACAGCTCAGGGCTCACAGCTCAGGGCACACAGCTCAGGTCTCACAGATCAGGGCTCACAGCTCAGGGCTCACAGCTCAGGGCTCATAGCTCAGGCTCACAGCTCAGGGCTCACAGCTCAGGGCTCAATCAGGCCAAATTGGCCTGATTGCCACTAACCCGTAGTGGAGAACATTGCCAGAGCAATGCTGGAGGCAGCGTCTGGTAATGACAAAGTGCGCCTCCTAGCTGGGCAGGCTTCCCATGCTGGGGATTTCCTGTTGGCTATCCCTAAGTCTGCCTTGGGCACCCGCCTAGACAATCGAGCCCTAAGTGCTGGTGTCGCACTGCGACTTGCCGCCTCTATCTCCACCGAACACCGGTGTATCTGCGGCCAGGCACGGGCAGACCAATACGGCAGCCATGGTCTCATCTGTCGTAAGACACAGGGAAAGATTGCCAGACATGAAGCAGTCAATGACATCATCAAGAGAAGTTTGGCTACAGCTGGGTGTCCAGCACAAAGAGAACCCCAGTTGTGCAGACCTGACAACAGCCAAAAATGCCCAGATGGAGTCACCCTGCAGCCATGGAGGGAAGGTAAACAGGTCGTGTGGGACTACACGTGTGCATCTACATTGGCTGATACCTATCTACCTCCAACCCTTTCTCGCACTTGCTTATAGTCAATATTTTGCTCATGAATATGAACATATGTGATATAGTAATTTATTGTGAATATTTGAGTTTACCTGAAAAGCTGAATAGAAAACCGCGACCTTACCTAACCTTCTTAGTATGTTAAGATAAGCATTTTATTGCTTCTTAATTACAATTAGTACTTAACCTATACCTATACGGATATTACAGTTTTATAAAAATAATAAAACAAAACTAAAATATTTAAATAAATTGTAAAGTAACTCAGGATATTGTCAAAATTTGTATAAAATCTCTATTGTTTAATAAAAGTGCTGCCTCACAGTACAACTGAGGGAGGTGGAGCGGGCACTTCCAGGGAGACCCAGAAAACTATTAAGTACAGAGACCAAGAACGTTGTTACAGGTTCATGCCAATATGCTCGGAGACTCTGGCCGCCTGGGGTAAATGTGCACTTAAGCTCCTAAAGGAGGTGGGTGAGGAACTCATTATGTAAACTAAAGATTCAAGAGCTGCCAGTTTCCTGTTCCAGCTGCCACGATCCAGAGAGGAGATGCTTGGTGTATCTTGGGCACACATCCATCCTCCGAAGTGGTGGATGAGTTCTTCGAACAGTGACTGTTATATGTGTGTGTTTTCAGTCAACTGTATCATAATTTATTAATAACAATAAATAAAACATATTGTATAAAGTAATAAAATGTTGAAGACACTAAGTGTTCAAGGAGGATTACACAAGGCCTTCTCTGAATACCTTTTATATTATTTATATTGATATAAATAGTAATGTATATGTCATATATTAACACAGTTCATGCTTGTGATGTATACGTCCTTAATCCTTCCAATATATTAAAACAACTGTATCCTTAACAAGTAACATAAACATTAGCCATCTTTTATTGACACGTATTTTCTGCCGAATTTTATTCAAATATATACAATTTAG
>WNGS01125507.1:0-11119 GCA_020271785.1 Procambarus virginalis | reverse complement strand
CAGAACAACACGATGCCGGTCCTGCACCCTCCCCCTCCCATTCTCCCCGCTGATTCCCCATGTGCGCTACGGACGTCGTGCCCACGCGTCCGACTGGCTGTTTTTTGGTTCCGGACGGCAGGCCCTGAAATTCCTGGCCACGGCGCTGCTGCGGCGCCAGCCTTCCTTGCTGTTCATCGCGCCGGCCTACACCTGCGACTCCGTGGTGCAGGCACTGGACGAAGCCGGCGCCGAAATCACATTTGTTGACGTCGACGCGTCGCTGGACTTTGAGCCCATGGCACTGGCCGCGACCCTGGAGCGGTCGGCCGGGCGCCCGCTGGCGCTCATGCCCACGCCCCAGTTCGGCGGTCCGGTGCGGCCTTACAAGGCGCTGTACCCTCAGTGCACGGTGATCGAGGACCGGGCGCAAGCCCTGCCGGACCCGCTCAGCCAGGCCGACTACCAGTTGCTCAGCTTCGGCCCGGGCAAGCAGGTCTCGGGCATGGGCGGCGGGGCGCTGATCGGCGCCCAGGCGCTGCAATCCGACCACCGCGAGCTGGCACAGGACGGCGGGCTGATCCGGCACCTGGGCCTGTCCCTGGCGGGCGATCTGCTGCTGGGGCCCGCCTGGTCGGTGCTGGGGCAGAAAGCCGCCCAGCGCCATTCGACGCAGGGTTTCGAAAAGCAGCAGCGGGAAATTGAACCCCGGGCCCTCTGTGAGACGCGGGCCCGGTGGATTGCCCACAGCCTGGCGACCTGGGATCCGGCCGAGCGGATCCGGACCTCCGACGCCTACCGGGCGCGCATTCCCCCGACCCTGCGCTTCGATCTGCCGCCGGGTCACCCGTACCTGCGGTACCCGGTGCGCGCGGTGATCGAAGCCCCCGGCGTCAGCTCGGGGGACATGTACGAGCGGGTGGTGCAACGTGCCGAGCAGGCGCTCAAACGGCCGCTGCCCGGTGCCCGTGCGCTGGTGCGAGCCAGTCTTCTGCCCACCCACCGACGCGTGGGTCCGTCCCACACCGCTTTTTACGCGGCGCTGCTGGCCCAGGACCCGACGGCGGTCCTGTCAGCCGCATGAAGCCGGTGGTGGCGGTCACCGGCGCCAGTGGCTTCGTCGGCCAGGCGCTTTGTCTGGCCCTGCAGGCACAGGGCTACACCACCGTCCCGCTGCTGCGAACACCGCGGCCAGACAGGCCGCAAGCCCGGGTGGTCGGCGATCTGGGGGCCGACTTTGACGGGTCCACGGCCCTCCGGGGCATCGACGCCGTGGTGCATTGCGCCGGGCGGGCCCACATTGCGCCGCAATCCCCGGAGCAGGACCTCGCAGACTGCCGGCGCATCAACGTCGATGGCACTCGCCGGCTGGCGCTGGCCGCCGCCGAGGCGGGTGTGCGGCGGCTGGTGTTTGTCAGTTCCGTCAAGGTGCTGGGCGAACGCTCGGTCGAGGGGGCACCCCTGCGCTTCGATGACGCCCCGGCCCCGGAAGACGCCTACGGTGTTTCAAAACGGGAGGCAGAACAGGCCCTGCAGCAGGTCTCGGCCCGGACCGGGCTGGAGACCGTGATCGTGCGTCCGCCGCTGGTTTATGGTCCGGGCGCCAAAGCCAATTTCCTTCGCCTGATGCAGGCGGTCGCCCGGGGCACCCCCCTGCCGCTGGGCTCGGTGCGGAACCGGCGGTCCCTGGTGGCGCTGGACAACCTGGTCGATCTGCTGCTGCGCTGCACCGACCATCCCGACGCCGCTGGACAGACTTTCCTGGTGTCCGACGACCACGACCTCTCGACACCCGATCTCATCCGCGGCCTGGCCGAGGCCCTGGGCCGCCCGGCCCGCCTGCTGCCATGCCCGCCATCCTGGCTGCGCCTGGCCGGCCGCCTGTCGGGTCGCAGCGGCCAGATCGAGCGCCTGATCGGCAGCTTGCAGGTCGAGATCGGGCATACTAAGGAAGTTTTACGCTGGTCGCCCCCGTGCACGGTGACACAGGGTCTGACATCAGCGGTTCGGGATGTCCTGCGATGAAGCGTGCCTTCGATGTGACATTCGCCCTGCTGGCCGGATTCCTGCTGGCGCTGCCCATCGGCCTGGTTGCGCTGATCGTCCGCTGGACCTCGGCCGGGCCGGCCCTGTACTGGAGTGACCGGGTGGGTCGAGACAACCGCCTATTCAGGATGCCCAAATTTCGCAGCATGCGCCTGGACACGCCCGCCGTGGCGACCCACCTGCTGTCAGATCCCGACAAGTATCTGACGCCTGTGGGTTCCTTTCTGCGAAAATCCAGCCTGGACGAACTGCCGCAGTTGTGGAGCATCCTCAACGGCGACATGAGTCTGGTCGGCCCCCGGCCGGCGCTGTTCAACCAGACCGATCTGATCCAAGCCCGTACCGAGGCCGGTGTGCACCGCCTGGTGCCCGGCCTGACAGGTTGGGCCCAGATCAACGGACGCGATGAATTGCCGATTCCGCAAAAAGTGCGCCTGGACGCCGAGTACCTTGAACGGCGTTCGTTCTGGTTCGATCTGAAGATTCTTTCTCTGACCGCGTGGCGTGTGCTGCGGCGTGATGGCGTGACGCACTGAAACGCCGGACATTCTTATGCTCAACCGAGTTGCCCTCCCGATACTGGCCATGCCCCGCCCCGCCAAGCGCGTGGTGGTGCTCACGGTCGACGCCGCGCTGTGTGTGCTGACGGTCTGGCTGGCCTACTACCTGCGCCTGGGTGAGTGGGTCAAGCTGTCCGGCGACAGCTTCTGGCAACCGATGTCGGCGGTCGGCGTGTCGCTGGTGCTGGCGCTGCCGATTTTTGTGGTCAATGGCTTCTACCGCGCCATCTTCCGCTATTCGGGGATGGCGGCGCTGATGACGGTGCTCAAGGCCTGCGCCATCTATGCCCTGCTGTTCGCCACCGTGTTCACGGCCTTCGGCATCGAGGGCGTGCCCCGCACCGTCGGCCTGATCCAGCCGCTGCTGCTGCTGTTCACCGTCGGCGCCTCGCGCATGATGGCGCGCTTCTGGCTGGGGGGCCTGTACCGCAACCAGCTGCGGCTGATCGCCTTGCCGCGCGTGCTGATCTATGGCGCTGGCAACGCGGGCCGGCAGCTGGCGGCGGCGATGGCCAACAGCCACGAGATGCGGGTGGTCGGCTTCCTGGACGACGACGACCGGCTACACGGCCACGTGCTCAACGGCCTGTCGATCTACGGCCCGGCGGATCTGCCGGGGCTCGTGAGTTCGCTGCAGGTCAGCACGGTGCTGCTGGCGATTCCCTCGCTCAGCCGCCACCGCCGCAATGAAATGATCGCGCAGATGCAGCGCGCCCATGTTCAGGTGCGCACCCTGCCGGCCGTCACCGAGCTGGCCCAGGGCGTCGTCAGCACCTCGGACCTGCGCGAACTGGACATCGACGACCTGCTGGGCCGCGAACCCGTCAGCCCCAACCACATCCTGCTGGGCAAGAACATCACCGACAAGGTGGTGCTGGTCACCGGCGCGGGCGGCTCGATCGGTGGCGAGCTGTGCCGCCAGATCCTGGCCGTGGGCCCAAGCACGCTGGTGCTGGTCGATCAGAGCGAGTTTGCCCTGTACGAAATCCAGCAGGAACTGCAAGAGCGCCTGGAGACGACCAGCACCCTGCTGGTGCCGGTGCTGGCCTCGGTGCGCGACGCCCAGCGGCTGCGCGAGGTCATGGCCGACTGGAAGCCCGACACCATCTACCACGCGGCCGCCTACAAGCACGTGCCCCTGGTCGAGCACAACCCGATCGAGGGCATCCGCAACAACACGCTGGGCACCCTGACAACCGCCCAGATCGCCGTGGAGCACGGTGTCGCCGACTTCGTGCTGATCAGCACCGACAAGGCGGTTCGCCCCACCAATGTCATGGGCGCGAGCAAACGGCTGGCGGAGATGGCCCTGCAGGCGCTGGCCGATGCCTCGCCCCGCACCCGCTTCTCGATGGTCCGCTTCGGCAATGTGCTGGGATCGTCCGGCTCGGTGGTGCCCAAGTTCCGGCGCCAGATCCGCGACGGCGGGCCCATCACCCTCACCCATCCGGACATGACGCGTTACTTCATGACGATTCCGGAAGCCGCCCAACTGGTCATTCAGGCCGGGGCCATGGCCAAGGGCGGAGACGTCTTTGTGCTGGACATGGGCGACCCGGTGAAGATCCTGGATCTGGCCACCCGCATGATCGAGCTGTCGGGTCTGTGCGTGAAAGACCAGAACAACCCCGACGGCGACATCGGGATCGAGATCACCGGCCTGCGTCCTGGTGAGAAATTGTTCGAAGAATTGCTGATCGGCAACAATCCCCGTCCGACATCCCACCCCCGCATCATGAAGGCGCATGAGGAGTTCCTCGCCTGGTCCGTGCTGCGGAACAAGCTGGAGCAGCTCGAATCCCTGCTCGACCAGCGCGACATCGAAAGCACGAAGTCCCTGCTGATCGAACTGGTCTCGGGTTATGCGCCACAGGACCAGGGCCTCGAAGCGGCCTCGGCCGACAACCGCCTGCGCTACAGCGTCTGACCGAGCCGCTGGCGGAATCACCCATCCAGCAGGCCGGACCTGACGCTGCGCCCATCACCGACACCAGACCGAAACGAAAGTCCCCAGTCATGAACAGCCCGAAAAAGCGGATCGGCCTCGTAGGCACCGGATTCATCGCCAGCGGATTCGCCCGCCTGGTGCATCACCATGCGCCCGACCTGGACCTGAGCGTCGTGCTCACCCGCCGCCAGGGCGCGGTCGATGGCTTCCCTCGGGCGGACCGCTTCACGCATACCGAGCAGGAACTGCTGGACAAGTCCGACCTGATCGTCGAATGCAGCGGCGATGTGCTGCACGCCACCCGGATCGTCGACCTGGCGCTGCGCGCGGGCAAGCCGGTGGTCACGATGAACTCGGAGTTCCATGTCACCACCGGCTCGTTTTTCGCCGACAAGGGACTGCTGACCGAGGCCGAAGGTGACCAGCCGGGATCGATCGCCGCCCTGCGCGAAGAGGCGGTCATGATGGGCTTCAAGCCGCTGGTCTACGGCAACATGAAGGGCTTCCTCAACCACCATCCGACGCCCGAGGAAATGGCTTACTGGGCCGGCAAGCAGGGCATCAGCGTCGAGCAGACCACCTCGTTCACCGACGGCACCAAGATCCAGATCGAGCAGGCGCTGGTGGCCAACGGCTTCGGCGGCACCATCACGCGGCAAGGCATGGAAGGCCCCAAGGCCGCCGACGTCACCAAGGCCGCGATCGACCTGGCGCGCACGGCGTCGGAGCGAGGCCAGACCATTTCAGACTACGTGCTGTCGCCGGGCAATGCCGGCGTATTTGTGGTCGGCACCCACGACAAGTCCGAGTGGAAGGCGCTGAACTACCTCAAGCTCGGCGACGGGCCCTATTACGTGCTGGTGCGGCCGTTCCACCTGTGCCAGTACGAGATCATCAAGACGGTGCGCCGGGTGCTGGGCGGCGGCGGCGTGCTGCTGAACAACTCCAGCCAACCCACCATCTCCATTGTCGGCATCGCCAAGACCGACTTGCCGGTGGGCACGCGCATCGATCGCGCGATCGGAGGCTTCCAGGTGCGCGGCGAAGCGGCACGGATCGCCGATGTGAAGGGCCATGTCCCGATCGGCATGATCCAGAACGCCGTGGTCACACGCCCGGTGAGCGCCGGGCAGACCCTGAGTTTCGACGATGTCGAACTGCCGGATACCCTGGCGCTGAAGATCGCGCGCGGTCTCTACTGCTGATTCCCGGTCAGTGCAATGATTGATGCCTGCAGCGCTCCGGCGCTGCAGGCATCGGCGCTTTAGCGCGGATCGCGAGGACGGCGAAACGGTGCGGACGGGCGGGCCTGCGCGCCGTCTGCATTGCCCCAGCCACCGCGCCCCTGCTGCGGTTGTGCTGCGCCACGGGGTGCACTGCGCGGCTCGAAGCTGCGGCCAGCCGGGGCGGCGGGGCGCGCATCGCGGTCCCGGCGCGCATCCGGCCGACCCTCGAAACGCACATCACCACGGGGGCAAAATCACCACGGGGGCGAAGTCACGCCCCTCGAAGCGGGGAGCGGCGCCACGCCCTTCAAAACGCGGCGCATCGCCACGCCCTTCAAAACGTGGTGCATCGGCGCGACCTTCGACGCGCGGGCCGCGCGACGGCGGACGGCGGTCGCCGAAGCGGTCACCACCAGGGCGCTGGAAGCGGTCGCCACCGGCGGGGCGTCCACCCGGGCCCGGACGGCCACGGCCGGCGAACTCGGGCTGCGGCGCGCGCTGGCGCGGCTCCAGTCCGGGCACCACCTCCACCGCAATGCGCTGGTGGTATAGGCCTCGATGTCGCCGATCTTGCGGCGGTCACGGAACTCGGCCAAGGTCACGGCCAGGCCATCGCGACCGGCACGGCCGGTGCGGCCAATGCGGTGGGTGTAGTCCTCGGCCTTCATCGGCAGGCCGAAGTTGAACACGTGCGTGATCGTCGGCACGTCGATGCCCCCGGGCCGCCACGTCGGTGGCGACCAGGATCTGGACCTGCCCGCTGCGCAGCGCCATCAGGCGGCGGTTGCGCAGACCCTGGCTGAGTGCGCCGTGCAACGCGACGGCATGAAAGCCGACCTGCTGCAAGTCGGTGGCCAGGCCATCGCACTCCACCTGCGTGCTGCAGAACACGATCGCCTGGTTGATGGACCGCGTCGCGCAGCCAGTGGTCCAGCAGCTTGCGCTTGTGGTCGGCGTTGTCGGCCCAGAACAGCGTCCTGCTTGATGTTGGTGTGCTTTCCTGCGGCGAGTCGATCTGCACCTTCTGCACGTGCTTGCCACCGTCGTGCATCACGCGCATGGCCAGCTGCTGGATGCGCGGCGCAAAGTGGGCCGAGAACATCATGGTCTGGTCGCGCTGGCTGGTCAGCTGGTTAACTTCGGCCAGGTCGTCCGAGAAGCCGAGGTCGAGCATGCGGTCGGCTTCGTCGACAACGAGGAACTGCACCTGGTCGAGCTTGAGCTGCTGCGAGCGCTGCAGGTCCAGCAGGCGGCCAGGGGTGGCCACCACGAGGTCGGCGTTCTGCAGCTTGGCAATCTGCAACTGGTAAGGCATGCCGCCAACCACGTTGGCGATGCGCAGGCCGCGGCAAGGCGCCACCAGGTCGATGGCGTCGTGCGCCACCTGCTGAGCCAGCTCGCGCGTCGGGCACAGCACCAGCGCGCCGGGCGTGGCGGCCTTGAAGTTGCGCGGGTTGGTCGGGTCCTTGCGCTTGCTGCGCTTGGGTGCCGGCTTGCCAGCCGCGAGCGCTTCGGCGGTTTCCTGTTCAAAGGCAGGCGCTCGGCCTCGGCCCTGGCGTCCTGCTGCTTGAGCAGGGTGTGCAGCACCGCAGCAGGAACGCGGCGGTCTTGCCACTGCCGGTCTGGCTGGACACCATCAGGTCGGCATAGCGTTCGCCGACCTGGTGGTCCAGGCGGATGGCCTTGGGAATGACCATGGACTGCACCTGGGTGGGCTGGGTGTAGCCCAGGTCGGTCACGGCCTGGATCAGTTTCGGGGGCCAGGCCCAGCACCTCGAAGAGGTTGGGTTCCGAGGGAGCCGGGTGGCAGCCGGCGTCTCGCCAGCAAAGTCGTTGTTCAGGGATTCGGGCGTGAATTCGCCGCGATCTTCAAAAAGCGTCGCTCATAACATTTCCATGCGCCCCGCAGGGCGACATTGAGCGAAACAAACACAGGCTCGGGCCCGGTCCGCAGTGGGACGGGTCTCGCTGGCGTCTGATCCGTTCGTGGTTACAAAACATCAACCACAAACGGTCCGCGCGGCACCGAGACACCTCTGAGGGGTGCTGGGTTCAGCGAGTGGTCTCTTCCGTGCAATCAAGCACCAGGTGGTGGATCGCGCTGGACGGCAAGAGCCGGAACCAGCGGGCATGCGGGGAGACCCTCTTGTGTGAGGCAGATGCACAAATTGCCCCTCAGTTGTCAGGGCAGCCTTGGATTCTCGCACAAATTCGGGTTTTCCCCAAGGCCCATTCGGAGAAAGAGATTGCCCGCGCCTGCAATCAGTGCACGGGCTCACCCCCTACCGGGGGCTAGAATTCATGGCACTGACACGAGTTGTCACACGGTGGTTTCACATCCACCCACTGGAGACGCCATGTTTTTTGGCAAGCTGTTGCCCAAGGAGGGCAATTTTTTGACCTGTTCAACCAGCATGCCGACCAGATCGTCAAAGCTGCTCAGGCCTTTTCCCAGCTGGTGGCGCACTACGCAGATCCCCGTTTGCGCGACAAGTACAACCAGGAGGTGGACCACGCCGAGCGCGCGGCCGACCGCATCACGCACGAGGTTCCAACCGCCTGCTGCATACCACCTTCCCTACGCCGATCGACCGCGAACAGATCCATCGCTGATCAATACGATGGACGATGTCGCCGACCTGATCCAGGACTCGGCCGAGACCATGGCGCTGTACGACGTGCGGACATGACCGAATGGATCACCCGCCTGACCGACTCCTTGACGCGTCAAAGTGCTGCGAGGCGTCTCAGCCGCGGTCAGCTGCTCAAGGACGTGAACGACCCAAGCGCCGGACAGCTGCCGTCAAGACTGTGAAGGAGATTCGACTCGCTCTTGAATCGGATGCCGACCGCGTGTGATGCGCTCCGGCCATGAGCAAACTGTTCCGTCGCAGGAGCCCGAGTGTGCGCGGGGATCAAGTCAAGGGCATCTAAGAGTCTGCTGTAAACCATCACCGAACAAGTCGAGGGACGTGCGCCAACCTGATCGAGGGCATCGTCCTCGAAACTCCCTGACGGGTAGTGGTTTCTCCATGACGACCGTTCAGACGGCCCTGTGGTAGTGGTCATAGCTGGTGGCGCCGTGGGCTGATTTTCGACTTCATGAACGGGATTCATGACGCCGCCCAATTCGGATGCGACCATCGTACTCCACCGGCGTGCTCAATGCCCGGCAGGCGTGGGTGTTTCGGCGACTCTTCTTCAACTGTGTCGCGATCTTCATCTCCAAGCTCAGGTGCGGCCGACGGTCGGAGCGGGATCGCGATCCCTCGGTGATCGACACGACCATGTGGTGTTCGGCGCGCTCATGGGTGCCATCAGTGGAACCCTGATCACCTGTACTACGGCTAATCCCCAGAATCCCGCCGCCATCTCGCACGACCGCTGCGGCGCGTGCATCGTCAGGCGGCGGGGTCGCCAAGGCGATCCCGACTCTGATCCTGGGTGCTGCGCCCGTCGGCGCTTCATCTTTCGTCTCTCCCTGCTGGGCTCCTGCTTTGCGCTGTTGATGATGTGTCTGTGGCCTGGTCGTGTTCCGGCCGGGCGCCCGCCGTCAGGTGGACGGTGGTTTCCGGCCGGCTTGCAGCTGGTGTCCGGCCGGCGCCTAAGCCTGGGGCAGTAGGCGAACGATGCCCAGAGACCATCGGCATCATCTGGATGCTGCTGATCGCCACCGGCTACGGCCAATCGTGCAGGGACAACATCCCGCCACCTGGGTGATCATCTCCTGTCTACCTGGCCATCGTGCATGGGCACCATGTTCGGCGGCTGGCGCATTTCCGCACCATGGGACCAGAAGATCACGAAGCTCAACCCCGGTCGGCGGCTTCTGCGCGGAAACCGGGTGGCTGCCATGACCTGTTCCTGGCCACCGCGCCTGGGCAACCCGGTTCGACCACCCACCCATCAGGCGCATACGTCGGCGTCGAGCTCGGTGCAGCGGCGCAGCGCGGGTGCGTGGGCGGGGCCTGGCACATCGTCCTGAGGCCTGGGGTGCTGACATTCCCGCTCGGCCTTCGTCGCGGCGGTGACCTACTGGTTCCAGCCTCCCGTGTTCTGAGCCGTCGTCAAAAGGGACCGTCAGGCTTTTCCGAGCAACCGCGCAGCGGAAGTGCTCGCGGCTAGTGAGGCAGTTCGTCGATGGATCGTGCACTCGGCCATGCGGTGTGTCCTGGTGTTTCTTGAAAACTGTAGTAAACCGCCGGCTTCCAGCGTTGGCCAGCCTCCTTGAGGTGCTTGACGTCCAGGTTGCGGTAGTGAAACCAGGCACTCCAGTTCTGGGCATGTACTTCACCAGGAAGCGGCCGGTCCTGGCCGATGCTGTTGCCACACATCGGTGAGCCCGTTATTCGGCACGTCAGTTGCCGAATGAACGGCCAGCAAGTTCGAGCCTCGGTGGAGCCTCGTCCACGCGACTGGCCTTGCCCTTGTCGATCAGACGTCTGCGCCAGTGCCGTGCCCTTGATTTCAGGGCGTCCATCGCGCCCAGCAAGCGCACGTATGGTGGGATGACGAAACCGGCTTCGGACGCGGGCGCCAGGTCCGGGCCGTTGATCACACACGGCGATCCTCCAGCGGCGTCTTTTTTCGGAGGTCCAAGGCCAATCATCTCGCATCGAGCTCAGAACAGGTTTTCTGGTCGCTCTTGGCTCAGGGTTCGGGGGCCGCGGTCTGGGTGTTGTGAGTCATTTCGTGGTCATGCCGTATTTTCGCCATGCGTGTGCACGCCCCGGGACAGGACGCAGGTCTGGCGCACGCCACTTCGATAGGACTCCGCCGCATGGACATCGAGCGCCCTCGTCCTTCACCTATACACCTTCCTACTTAACCGTTCTGCCCTCCTCGTAGGAGCGCTCATCGTGTCAAACCGTGCTCCGGCCAGCCCCAGCTGCGGCCATGTCGTGCGCACCGCGGACCGGGTGCCCGAGGCCTCTTCGCGCCACGATTGGCCTGGAGCGCCCGCAAGGCGCGACTCTACACCGTGGCCAAAGAGCCCGCTTCTGGCATGCTGGAGGCAGCCATCGAGGCCGGCTGCCTGCTGGCCTGGACCCTGCTGGGCGGGCCGGCATGCGCTGAACGAATGGCTTGCTGGCTCTGATGGCCCGGGCCTAGTGGCAGCAGCTGCGCTGATCGGCGGCTTCACCCTGATCGGCGCCGTGTTTGACGCTGCCTTTGGGGGGGGGGGAGGAGGTTGGGTAAAGATGAGAAGGGGAGGGGGGGGGGGGGGGGGGGGGGGGGGGGGGGGGGGGGGGGGGGGGGAGGGGGGGGAGGGGGGGGGGTAAAAAAAGGGGGGGGGGGGGGGTGGGGGTGGGGGGTTCCCCTCCGCTGGAGAGCGTTTTTTGCTTCACAAGTGAGCCGGC
>WNGS01125503.1:0-15453 GCA_020271785.1 Procambarus virginalis | reverse complement strand
TTGCATTCTTGTACAGCCACCAGCGCGCGTAGTGTCTCGGTCAGGTCCTTAATCCTATGTTCCCCGGAATACGACCCGCCAAATCGTGTAACAATCAAGTACCCACTCACTGTTGGTGAACTGAGGCTACAGTTAGGATTGGCGCCCAGTCAATCTTCCCCGGCTAGGATAAGAACCCAGGCCAAAACAATCGCGAGTGTCATACCATTGCGCAATTGAGTCCAAATCCCGGATGATTTACATTTACAAATCCCTGATGCAAATCATCGATCATTTACGCAACCACTAACGAAATCTGTCCATCTTACCCCAATCATGGCTGCTTTGTTTACATTTCCTAAACATTTCATGAGCTCGGAAACACTACGAGGTTGTTTAACAAATAATAACGTAGAGTAGTGAAGTTTCCAAGCTCCTAGACTTTAAGAGTGAAACTAAAGCGGCCGTGATTAAACAAAGATCTATACGTTTCGTAGGTGGTAGTATACAAGCTTGATCAGTCCACCCGTAGAACCTTTGTTGGCCAGACACAACGACAGCAGTCATCACTGGACAGCTTGGTACATGGTGCTGTCCTATCCAGGGTAGTTGTTTTATGAGACCCAATACTAGTGGTTATATCATGCTGTCCAATCCTGGTAGTTATATTATGCTGTCCAATAATATTAGACAGTAGTACCAGTCAATCCAGAAGACAGTAAAGGTCAATCCTGGTAATTTAACTCTTCCTTCTGCTTGGTCTTGAAGGAAGCTGGCCACGGGTGAAAGAGGGCTGTGACGATGTCCATCTGGATCCAGTAGGTGCGGGACCGGGACGTCCACCTCCTGGGGCTCGTGTGGCCCAGGCTCTGCTTCAGGAGGCTGGGGTCGTTCATACCCTTGATGGGGTGGTTCTTCTCCGGCCCCGACCACGGCGGTCTCGGGGTTTGGAGTCCTTGTGCCTTCTTTCACCAACTTTAAGGTCAACTCCGGAGCTCTTAAGTTCCTGCGACGGCGCTTGAACCAATCGTATTGGCGTTTGCCTTTCCACTGGAGCCTTTCGGCGACGTGGAGAGGGGGGCCCCTGCTGCTTGGGTAGCAGCTTCTCCGTATCAACCTACCCTGGCTTTGCGCCCTGGAGAGGCCACGCCAGACCGATAACCAGAGCTCATAACCAGACAGATAACCAGAGAAATTCTGGTAGTTATATTATGCAGTCCAATCCAAGGAATTATATCATGCTGTCCAATCCTGGTAGTTATATCGTGCTGTCCAATCCTGGTAGTTATATTATGCGATTCAATCTTGGTAGATATATCATGCTGTTCAATCCTGGTAGTTACATTATGCTGTCCAATCCTGGTAGTTATATTTTGCAGTCCTATCCTGGTAGTTATATCATGCTGTCCAATCCTGGTAGTTATATTTTTCTGTCCAATCCTGGTAGTTTATATCATGCTGTCCAATCCTGGTAGTTATATCATGCTGTCCAATCCTGGTAGTTCTATTATGCTGTCCAATCCTGGTAGCTATAACATGCTGTCCAATCCTGGTAGTTACATTATGCTGTCCAATATTGGTAGTCATATTATGCGGCTCAATTTTGGTAGTTATATCATGCTGTCCAATCCTGGGAGTTAAATCACAATGTCCAATCATGGTAGTTATTTAATGCTGTCCAATCCTAGTAAATATATAATGCTGTGCAACTATGGTAGATATATAATGATGTCCAAGATTGGTGGTTATATCATGCTGTCCTATCCTGGTAGTTATTTTATGCTGTCCAGTCCTGCTTGCTACATCATGCTGTTCACTCCTGGTAGTTATATCATGCAGTCCAGGTATATCTACCGGACTCTATACCATGATTACCGGGACCGGTGGAACAGTCTATAAAGGTAACACAATAGGGGTGGGGGCACTTCATTGCAAATTGGCATCCTGCATGTTGACGAAAAAGTCTCCATTTATCCTTGGGAGGTTGAAGCCAAGAAGCTTGCAATATTTAAGCTGTACTTCATAAGTTGCTGCTGTGCTCTATGAAGCTTAAGTCCCCAACTACTAAACGGGGTTGAACGCCATGGATAATTGTTTGCGTGAAGTTAGGAGTCGTGAATGTATCTTTCAGTGAAATGTCCACTTGAATGATCTTATCACAGAAAGCTACAGCTTCTCCCCCAGTACCATGAGCTTCAGCTTCAGAAAGCTTCAGCTTCTCCCCCCTCTGTGGGCTTGAGTCTGAAGGCTCAGGCCAACAGATGGTTTAAGCTTTACTTATACCGAGTATGATAGCTCTGGCTCCAAGATGGCTCCAGCTTTATCACTGTGCACATTGCGACAGCTGCGGTCCTCAGACCCTTCAGGTTTAACCCTGGGTCCACTACTATGGGGGTAGCCGGCCTGGCTCACGTGACTGAAGCAATATTTTTACTACACACTTTCATCACTGTAACCATTTCCATTACATAATAGATTCACCACTGTAACTATCTTCTGTACACTGATAAGCTGGGTTATCCCATCTACAGAATCCCTCTCCTTCACCACCTTCCCTCTCCTTCACCACCTTCCCTCTCCTTCACCACCTTCCCTCTCCTTCACCACCTTCCCTCTCCTTCACCACCTTCCTCTCCTTCACCACCTTCCCTCTCCTTCACCACCTTCCCTCTCCTTCACCACCTTCCCCTTTCCTTCACCTTCCCTCTCCTTCACCACCTTCCCTCTCCTTCACCACCTCCCTCTCTTCACCACCTTCCCTCTCCTTCACCCCCTTCCTTCCACCTTCCCTCTCCTTCACCACCTTCCCTCTCCTTCACCACCTTCCCTCTCCTTCACCACCTTCCCTCTCCTTCACCACCTTCACACCNTATATATATATATATAAATATATATAACGCTGAACTGTAATGTCAGTCCTGACCTTAAAAGCTTCCTAGAAGGTTGTAATAGAACCCATGGGCACCACACCAGAAACAAATACCCATTTGATATTCCAAGAGTACGACTTAATCAAACTAGAATGCTTTACAATCACGGGACCCAGAATGTGGAATGACGTTCCCAATCATGTTAAAGACTGTAAAGATTGTATGTACTAGCTCCATCTATAAATCCATCAATGTTTTGTATCTCACCGTGTATGTATGTACTTTACCTGAATAAATATTTTATTTTATTTTATTTTATATCAACTCCTAGATCTTTCTTTCTGTCCGTTCGTGAAGGACTTCATCTCCCATTCGATATCCAGTGACAGGCCTCCTAGTTCCTCCTCCTAGTTTCTTTACCTTACATTTACTTGGGTTGAACTTTAGTAGGCATTTGTCAGACCATTCCTTCAGTTTGTCTAGGTCATCTTGTGGCCTCATACTATCCTCCTCTGTCTTGATCCTCCTCACAATTTTTGCATCATCAGCAAACATCGAGAGGAACGAGTCAATTCCTTCTGGGAGATCATTTACGTATATCAGAAACAGTATAGGTCCATGGACTGATCCCTGTGGGACACCACTGGTGACTCCCCGCTACTCCGAGAACTCACCTTTCACGGTGACTCGCTGTGTCCTGTTGCTTAGGTACTCTCTTATCCATTGGAGTACCTTCCCTTTCACTCCTGCCGGCATCTCCAGTTTGTGCACTAGTCTCTTATGTGGTACTGTGTCAAAAGCTTTCTGGCAGTCCAGGAATATGCAGTCTGCCCAGCCCTCTCTCTCTCTTGCCTGGTCATAGAACTCAATTAATCCTGTTAGGCATGATTTGCCATCTCTGAACCCATGCTGATGTTGTGTTACAAAGTTCTTCTACTCCAAATGTTCCACTAGCTTTTTTCGCTCAATCTTTTCCATCATCTTGCATGGAATGCAAGTTAGGAACACTGGCCTGTAGTTTAGTGCCTCCTGCTTATCACCCTTCTTGTATATTGGGACTACATTGGCCGTCTTCCAAATTTTTGGCAGTTCACCTGTTACCAGTGACTTGTTGTACACTATGGAGAGTGGTAGGCACAGAGCTTCTGCTCCTTCCTTTAGTATCCATGGTGAGATTCCATCCGGGCCTATAGCCTTTGTCACGTCCAAATCTAGCAGATGCTTCCTCACCTCCCCACTGGTAATCACAAACTCCTCTAGTACATGTTTATTGTTTGTGATGTGTGTATATGTATGTACTAGAGGAGTTTGAGATTACCAGTGGGGAGGTGAGGAAGCATCTGCTAGATTTGGATGTGACAAAGGCTATAGGCCTGGATGGAATCTCACCATGGATCCTTAAGGAAGGAGCAGAGGCTCTGTGCCTACCACTCTCCATAGTGTACAACAAGTCACTGGTAACAGGTGAACTGCCAAAAATTTGGAAGACGGCCAATGTAGTCCCAATATATAAGAAGGGTGATAAGCAGGAGGCACTGAACTACAGGCCAGTGTCCCTAACTTGCATTCCATGCAAGATGATGGAAAAGATTGAGCGAAAAAAGCTAGTGGAACATCTGGAACGGGGTGAGAATAGCTTGAGCTACCTCATCCCTTTGTGTGTATTTTACATCAATAAACTTATTTCAATTTCGATTCAATTTCAACTCGTCTAGTGGTGTCTGGGTTGGTGTTCTCTCCCTTATCTCTGGGACTTCTCCTAGCTCTAAGGTGAAGACTTCCTGGAATTTCTTATTGAGTTCCTCGCACATTTCCTTCTCGTTTGTTGTGAATCTTTCTGCCCCTATCCTCAGTTTCATTACCTGTTCCATCACTGTTGTTTTCTTCCTGATGTGGCTATGCAGTAGTTTGGGTTGAGTCTTTGCCTTGCTCGCTATGTCATTTTCATATTGACTCTCTACCTCTTTTCTCACCCTGACGTATTCTTTCCTGGCGCTCTGGTATCTTTCTCTACTCTCTAGTTTTCTGTTGTTTCTATAATTTCTCCATGTCCTTTTACTTTGTTGCTTTGCTAGCTTACAACTCTGATTAAACCATGGGTTTCTCATCTCCATTTCATTTTTTTCATTTTGGACTGGGACGAACTTGTCTGTTGCCTCCTTACACTTCTGTGTGATGTAGTCCATCATATCTTGAACCGTCTTTCTTTTGAACTCTGTTTCCCAAGCTATTTCAGTTTGGAATTTTCTCATCTCCTCAAAGTTTTCCTTCCGGAATGATGGCCTCTTGCTTTCTGGTCCCTTCCTTGAGTACATTAACCCTTCTTCGACCAGATGCTCAAACAACAGTACACTGTGATCTCTCATACCCACGGGGCTTCAAGACCGATTTCCCTTATGTCTGAATCGGTCAGAGTGAATACTAGGTCGAGTCTTGCTGGTTCATCATTGCCTCTCATTCTCGTGGGACCCTTGACATGCTGACTTAAAAAGTTTCTAGTCGTCACCTCCAGCAGTTTCGCTCTCCATGTTTCCTCACCTCCATGTGGTTCTCTGTTTTCCCAGTCTATCCTTCCATGATTAAAGTCCCCCATTATGAGCAGATGGGTTCGATTTCAACAGGCAGCAGCGGCTGATCTCTCCATGATAATGTTAACTGCCATGTTGTTTCTGTCATACTCTTGCCTGGGTTTTCTTTCATTTAGTGGCTGGTTATATATCACTGCTACTACTACTCTTGGTCCTCCCATCGTCATGGTACCTGTGATGAAGTCTCTGAACCCTTCACAGTCTGGAACAACCATCTCCTTGAAACTCCATTCCTTTCTCATCAGTAGAGCCACTCTGCTTCCTTCCCTTCCTTCCATCTCTCACACATATGAGAGACATATACACACATACACACATGTGTGTGTATGTGTGTGTGTATTCACCTAGTTATGCTTGCGGGGGTTGAGCTCTGCTTTTCGGCCCGCCTCTCAACAGTCAATCAACTGTTTCTACTACTACTATTTTCTCCCCACATCCCACACACACACACACACACACACACACACACACACACACACACACACACACACACACACACACACACACACACACACACACACCAGGAAGCAGTCCGTGACAGCTGACTAACTCCCAGGTACCTATTTACAGCTAAGTAACAGGGGCATAGGGTGAAAGAAACTCTGCCCATCGTTTCTCGCCGGCGCCCAGGATCGAACCCCGGGACCACAGGATCACATTTCCAGCGTGCTGTCCGCTCGGCCGGCCGGCACATGTGTGTGTACTCACCTAGTTGTGCTTGCGGGGGTTGAGCTCTGGCTCTATGGTCAGACGGACACATTTGGACACACACACTCTTTGTGTGTGTGTGTGTGTGTGTGTGTGTGTGTGTGTGTGTGTGTGTGTGTGTGTGTGTGTGTGTGTGTGTGTGTGTAAGATATGGCATCAGTTGGATCCAAGAGGAGACTATAGTGTATGGTATAGCTGGTTACAGTGACATCGGTTGTGTGTAGTGTAGATGGTTACAGTGATGATGGTCGAGGGTATATAGGTGACCGATTATTCAACCTATGCACCGGCGCTTGTGGGGTACTGTGTCAAATGCTTTCTGACAGTCCAAGAAAATGCAGTCTGCCCACCCTTGTCCTTCTTGCTTAATTTTCGTCGTCTTGTCATAGAATTCTATTAACCCTGTGAGGCAAGTTTTGCCATACCTGAACTCCATGTTGGTGGCGAGTCATGAAGTCCCTTCTCTCCAGATGTTTAATTATGCTTCTCTTCATTATCTCCATCACCTTACACCGTATAAAAGTTAGGGACACTACTGTCCTGTAGTTCAGTTACTCCTGCCTGTTGCCCTTTTTGTATATTGGAACTACGTCACCTGTCTTCCAACTTTCTGGTAGGTCTCATGTTTCCAGTTAAATAGTATACACCATGGAGAGTGGTAAGCAAAGAGCTTCTGCACACTCTTTCAGTACCCATGGTGAGATTCTGCCCGGGCCAACATATAACCTCATCTCTGGAAATTTCTAACCCTTTCTTAGCTGCTTGGTATGTTGGCACCTCTCCTAGTTCGGGGACTTCTCCCAATTCCCATCTCCCAGGTGACAATAACGTCACCACTCCCACCTCCCAGGTGACAATAACGTCACCTCTCCCACCTCCCAGGTGACATATTCTAAAAAAAAATCCTACTAGGTGGTATTTTGACATTACAGTTCTGGTGTAATTATTTCTCTGCACTTAGTGCCGCGTGCTTCATCCGAATCCTTTTTTCCGCCGTTATGACAAAAAATTAGTTGCAGGCAGAAGTGGCGAGCAGGTCACGATGGGCACGCCTCGCCTGCCCGGGAAAATATCCCACTCGGTTAAAAACCGGTTCGCGTGTTATATTTAGTTCAATACTTGTATTGTTGTAGGTAACGCCAATCCTGCCACTCACTGGCAGAACTGGAAATATTGTCATTGGCTCCCAACAAGCGCTGGAACCAGCCCGTTCTCTTCATGTGTCACTCCGTAAAAAAATCGAATCTCTTAACCTAACCAGAAACGTACAAACCCAAGCAACCCACCAAACCAATAGCATCCGAGGCATTGAAAACGTAGATATTTGTGAGCCGCTATTTAACATTCCATTTCTAACGATAGTTGCCACAACGTTCAAAACACGACCTATTTGTCCAGAGGCCGGGTTCCTGGAACATGTACACCAGTCGATTGAAGTTTAGAAGCAGGACTCAGTAGCCGCAGCATAACATGCTACAATACAGGTGAAGACAAGTTAGTATTGCACATGTTAACACCTCATTTACTTGTCTGAAAGAAAACAGGCAAAAATACTCAGTAAATTTAATGCGGAAATAGTTCTCTGTTAATGTTCACTCTACCAATTTTCTCTGAAAACGAACGTGGCTCTTACAGCTTCCCTATTTGAACTGGTAATTGCCTCGTTCCAAAATTCCTTGCAGAGAAATCTCTTTTTGAATCGTGATCGTTCGACTTTAACACTCTACCCCGTTACGCAATCAATGATTTGTTTCAACATTAACACGAATATTATTATTATTGCTGTTAAACTTAACAGTGTTAACTTAAAGACTAATATAAACATTAATAATAGAGTTACCTTTCAAACCAATATAAACTTTATTATATTAAACAACCAAAACATCAAAACCAAAATAAAAATTGCTTTGAATTGTGATCATTTGGTTCGTTAATTTTGTTATATTTGTTAAATTATTCTTAGGATGAGCTTGATGTTGATGTTGTTGATACAATATGTTGTGTATCATTATCATGCAATAATTAGGTGAACCTAATTACTATTAACTTATGTTAAAAAAAATATGTAAACACCTGTAAATTTGTGTTTAGAAATTTAAACAATAATTAATATGAGTATAAATATACATATGAGAGTACTTATGTTCATTATTATGATAATTATTTTATTATTAATTTCAAGGTATTTATTATATGTTATTAATCTATATAAATAAGAAAGGGAATGTTCCTTTGTGCATAACCGCTAATCTCCAAAAGTTCCTCACCGATTGCTTTGAAATTTTCACACAACGTAGCATTTGAGCAGGCGCGTGTTTTTGTATGTCTACTATATACATGCCTCACCTGTGACAGGTAAAAAACATACTTTTTTTGCAAAACAGCGCCATCTGTTGCACATAATAGCAAAATGCACGCTACAATAAATATGTCACGAATTCCATTTCAGTGTTTCCGATTGCATTGATCAATTTTATTTTCATAGATTTCGATTTATTTTATTTTTTATTGAATTATTTTGTGTGACATTGTGTTGGAATTGAGCTGTGTTGTTTACCATATCGTTCAGTTCGTGAGTATAGTTTTTTTCATATTTTCATTTAATTTTTTAACTGTTTTTCTTATATTTCAGTGATGGGAACATCAGATCACTTGATGTTCCCAATTTTCTGGTGAGAACATCAGACCATTTGGAAGGCATCGGGCGAGGGAGTGGGGAATGGTGGGGGATGACGAGGGGACGGGGGAGTTTGGGATGGTTAGGGACGAGGGGACGGGGGAATTAAGAATGGAGGGGAGGACAAAGGGACAGGGGAGCGGAGCATGGTGGGAAGGAAGAGGGATGGTGGTGTTGGGAATGGTTGGGAGGCCGAGGAGACGGGGGAGGGAGGAATGGTGGGGAGGGCTGGGGGACAGGGGAAGGTTGCTGTGCCTCAGGAACGCGTGGCCGGGTACTGCTAGTTATCAATATTATTCTTTGTAATGATGTTATTTCTCTTATTATTTTGAGAAGCGACGTCAACATCAGCTCCTGTAGCACCCTCAGCATCATCAACACAAGCACCTACAGCATCATCAACACAAGCACCTGCAGCATCACCAACACCAGCACCCTCAGCATCATCAACACCAGCACCCTCAGCATCATCAACACAAGCACCCTCAGCATCATCAACACAAGCACCTACAGCATCATCAACACAAGCACCTGCAGCATCATCAATACAAGCACCTACAGCATCACCAACACCAGCACCCTCAGCATCATCAACACAAGCACCCTCAGCATCATCAACACAAGCACCTGCAGCATCATCAACACAAGCACCTGCAGCATCATCAACACAAGCACCTTCAGCATCATCAACACAAGCACCTACATCATCATCAACACCAGCACCCTCAGCATCATCAACACAAGCACCCTCAGCATCATCAACACAAGCACCCTCAGCATCATCAACACCAGCACCCTCAGCATCATCAACACAAGCACCTACAGCATCATCAACACCAGCACCCTCAGCATCATCAACACAAGCACCCTCAGCATCATCAACACCAGCACCCTCAGCATCATCAACAAAAGTACCTACAGCATCATCAACACAAAACCCTCAGCATCATCAACACAAGCACCCTCAGCATCATCAACCCCCAGCACCTTCAGCATCATCAACACCAGCACCCTCAGCATCATCAACACAAGCACCCTCAGCATCATCAACACCAGCACCCTCAGCATCATCAACACAAGCACCGTCAGCATCATCAATACAAGCACCGTCAGCATCATCAACACAAGCACCCTCAGCATCATCAACACAAGCACCCTCGGCATCATCAACACAAGCACCCTCAGCATCATCAACACAGCACCTGCAGCATCACCAACACCAGCACCCTCAGCATCATCAACACCAGCACCCTCAGCATCATCAACACAAGCACCTACAGCATCATCAACACAAGCACCCTCAGCATCATCAACACAAGCACCCTCAGCATCATCAACACAAGCACCCTCAGCATCATCAACACCAGCACCCTCAGCATCATCAACACCAGCACCCTCAGCATCATCAACACCAGCACCCTCAGCATCATCAGCACAAGCACCCTTAGCATCATCAACACAAGCACCATCAGCATCATCAACACAAGCACCCTCAGCATCATCAACACAAGCACCCTCAGCATCATCAACACCAGCACCCTCAGCGTCATCAACACAAGCACCCTCAGCATCACCAACACCAGCACCCTCAGCATCACCAACACCAGCACCTACAGCACCAACAACAGAAGCAGCATCACCAACAACAGAAGCAGCATCACCAGCACCAACAACAGAAGCAGCATCACCAACAACAGAAGCAGCATCACCAGCACCAACAACAGAAGCAGCATCACCAACAACAGAAGCAGCATCACCAACAACAGAAGCAGCATCACCAACAACTAAGCAGCATCACCAACAACAGAAGCAGCATCACCAGCACCAACAACAGAAGCAGCATCACCAACAACAGAAGCAGCATCACCAACAACAGAAGCAGCATCACCAACAACAGAAGCAGCATCACCAACAACAGAAGCAGCATCACCAACAACAGAAGCAGCATCACCAACAACAGAAGCAGCATCACCAGCAACAGAAGCAGTATCACCAACAACAGAAGAAGCAGCATCGCCAACAAACAGAAGCAGCATCACCAGCACCAACAACAGAAGCAGCATCACCAACAACAGAAGCCGCATAACCAACAACAGAAGCAGCATCACTAACAATAGAAGCAGCATCACAAACAACAGAAACAGCATTACCAACAACAGAAGCAGCATCACCAACAACAGAAGCATCATCACCAACAACAGAAGCAGCATCACCAACAACAGAAGCATCATCACCAACAACAGAAGCAGTATCACCAACAACAGAAGCAGCATCATCAATAACAGAAGCAGTATCACTAACAACAGAAGCAGCATCACCAACAACAGAAGCAGTATCACCAACAACAGAAGCAGCATCACCAGCACCACTAACAGAAGCAGCTTCACCAACAACAGAAGCAGCATCACCAGCACCAACATCAGAAGCAGCTTCACCAACAACAGAAGCAGCATCACCAGCACCAAAAACAGAAGCAGCATCACCATTACCAACCACAGAAGCAGCATCACCAACAACAGAAGCAGCATCACCAACAACAGAAGCAGCATCACCAACAACAGAAGCATCATCACCAACAACAGAAGCAGCATCACCAAGAACAGAAGCATCATCACCAACAACAGAAGCAGTATCACCAACAACAGAAGCAGTATCACCAACAACAGAAGCAGCATCACCAACAACAGAAGCAGCATCACCAGCACCAACAATAGAAGCAGCATCACCAACAACAGAAGCAGCATCACCAACAACAGAAGCAGCATCACCAACAACAGAACAGTATCACCAACAACAGAAGCAGCATCACCAGCACCACCAACAGAAGCAGCTTCACCAACAACAGAAGCAGCATCACCAGCACCAACAACAGAAGCAGCTTCACCAACAACAGAAGCAGCATCACCAGCACCAACAACAGAAGCAGCATCACCAACAAACATGCAGCATCACCAACAATAGAATCAGCATCACCAACAACAGAAGCAGCATCACCAACAACAGAAGCAGCATCACCAACAACAGAAGCAGCATCACCAACAACAGAAGCAGCATCACCAACAACAGAAGCAGCATCACCAACAACAGAAGCAGCATCACCAACAACAGAAGCAGCATCACCAGCACCAACAACAGAAGTAGCATCACCAACAACAGAAGCAGCATCACTAACAACAGAAGCAGCATCACCAACAACAGAAGCAGCATCACCAACAACAGAAGCAGCATCACCAACAACAGAAGCAGCATCACCAGCAACAGAAGCAGCATCACCAACAACAGAAGCATCATCACCAACAACAGAAGCAGTATCACCAACAACAGAAGCAGCATCACCAACAACAGAAGCAGCATCACCAACAACAGAAGCATCATCACCAACAACAGAAGCAGCATCACCAACAACAGAAGCATCATCACCAACAACAGAAGCAGTATCACCAACAACAGAAGCAGCATCATCAATAACAGAAGCAGTATCACTAACAACAGAAGCAGCATCACCAACAACAGAAGCAGTATCACCAACAACAGAAGCAGCATCACCAGCACCACTAACAGAAGCAGCTTCACAACAACAGAAGCAGCATCACCAGCACCAACATCAGAAGCAGCATCACCAACAACAGAAGCAGCATCACCAGCACCAACAACAGAAGCAGCATCACCATTACCACCACAGAAGCAGCATCACCAACAACAGAAGCAGCATCACCAACAACAGAAGCATCATCACCAACAACAGAAGCAGCATCACCAAGAACAGAAGCATCATCACCAACAACAGAAGCAGTATCACCAACAACAGAAGCAGTATCACCAACAACATAAGCAGCATCACCAACAACAGAAGCAGCATCACCAACAACAGAAGCAGCATCACCAGCACCAACAATAGAAGCAGCATCACCACAACAGAAGCAGCATCACCAACAACAGAAGCAGCATCACCAACAACAGAAGCAGTATCACCAACAACAGAAGCAGCATCACCAGCACCACCAACAGAAGCAGTATCACCAACAACAGAAGCAGCATCACCAGCACCACCAACAGAAGCAGCTTCACCAACAACAGAAGCAGCATCACCAGCACCAACAACAGAAGCAGCTCACCAAAAACAGAAGCAGCATCACCAGCACCAACAACAGAAGCAGCATCACCAGTACCAACCACAGAAGCAGCATCACCAACAACAGAAGCAGCATCACCAGCACCAACAACAGAAGCAGCATCACCAACAACAGAAGCAGCATCACCAGTACCAACAATAGAAGCAGCATCACCAACAACAGAAGCAGCATCACCAACAACAGAAGCAGCATTACCAGCACCAACAACAGAAGCAGCATCACCAGCACCAACAACAGAAGGAGCATCACCAACAACAGAAGCAGCATCACCACAACAGAAGCATCATCACCAACAACAGAAGCAGCATCACCAACAACAGAAGCATCATCACCAACAACAGAAGCAGTATCACCAACAACTGAAGCAGTAGCACCAACAACAGAAGCAGTAGCACCAACAACAGAAGCATCGTCACCAACACACAGAAGCAGCATCACCAGCACCAACAACAGAAGCAGCATCACCAACAACAGAAGCAGCATCACCAACAACAGAAGCAGCATCACCAACAACAGAAGCAGCATCACCAACAACAGAAGCAGTATCACCAACAACAGAAGAACAGTAGCAGCATCACCAGCACCAACAACAGAAGCAGCATCACCAGCACCATAAAACAGAAGCAGCATCACCAGCACCAACAACAGAAGCAG
This sequence comes from Procambarus virginalis, assembly GCA_020271785.1. Lineage (NCBI taxonomy): Eukaryota > Metazoa > Arthropoda > Malacostraca > Decapoda > Cambaridae > Procambarus > Procambarus virginalis. The sequence continues at coordinate 1,844 of WNGS01125503.1, read as the reverse complement.
CATCACCAGTACCAACACAACAGAAGCAGCATCACCAACAACAGAAGCAGCATCACCAGCACCAACAACAGAAGCAGCATCACCAGCACCAACAACAGAAGCAGCATCACCAGTACCAACAACAGAAGCAGCATCACCAACAACAGAAGCAGCATCACCAGTACCAACAACAGAAGCAGCATCACCAACAACAGAAGCAGCATCACCAACAACAGAAGCAGGATCATCATCACCAACAACAGAAGCAGCATCACCACCAAACAGAAGCAGCATCACCAGCACCAACAACAGAAGCAACATCACCAGCACCAACAACAGAAGGAGCATCACCAACAACAGAAGCAGCATCACCAACAACAGAAGCATCATCACCAACAACAGAAGCATCATCACCAACAACAGAAGCAGTATCACCAACAACAGAAGCAGTAGCACCAACAACAGAAGCAGTAGCACCAACAAACAGAAGCATCATCACCAACAACAGAAGCAGCATCACCAGCATCACCAACAACAGAAGCAGCATCACCAACAACAGAAGCAGCATCACCAACAACAGAAGCAGTATCACCACAACAGAAGCAGTAGCACCAACAACAGAAGCTGTAGCACCAACAACAGAAGCATCATCACCAACAACAGAAGCAGCATCACCAGCACAACAACAGAAGCAGCATCACCAACAACAGAAGCAGCATCACCAACAACAGAAGCAGCATCACCAACAACAGAAGCAGCATCACCAACAACAGAAGCAGCATCACCAACAACAGAAGCAGCATCACCACAACAGAAGCAGTATCACCAACAACAGATGCAGGATCACCAACAACAGAAGCATCATCACCAACACAGAAGCAGTATCACTACAACAGAGCAGCATCATCAGCACCACCAACAGAAGCAGCTTCACCAACAACAGAAGCAGCATCACCAGCACCACCAACAGAAGCAGTATCACCAACAACAGAAGCAGCATCACCAGCACCACCAACAGAAGCAGCTTCACCAACAACAGAAGCAGCTTCACCAACAAAACAGAAGCAGCATCACCAACAACAGAAGCAGCTCATCATCACCAACAAACAGAAGCAGCATCACCAACAACAGAAGCAGCATACCAGCACCAACAAAACAGAAGCAGCATCACCAGCAACAAACAACAACAGAAGGAGCATCACCAACAACAGAAGCAGCATCACCAACAACAAAAGCATCATCACCAACAACAGAAGCAGCATCACAAAACAACAGAAGCATCATCACCAACAACAGAAGCAGTATCACCAACAACAGAAGCAGTAGCACCAACAACAGAAGCAGTAGCACCAACAACAGAAGCATCATCACCAACATCAGAAGCAGCATCACCAGCACCAACAAAACAGAAGCAGCATCACCAACACAGAAGCAGCATCACCAACAACAGAAGCAGCATCACCAACAACAGAAGCAGCATCACCAACAACAGAAGCAGTATCACCAACAACAGAAGCAGCATCACCAACAACAGAAGCAGCATCGCCAACAACAGAAGCAGCATCACCAACAACAGAAGCAGCATCACCAAAACAGAAGCAGTCACCAAAAAAGAAGCAGCATCACCAACAACAGAAGCAGCATCACCAACAACAGAAGCAGCATCAAACAACAGAAGCAGCATCACCAACAAAACAGAAGCAGCATCCAACACCAACAACAGAAGCAGCATCACCAAACCAACAGAAGCAGCATCACCAACAACAGAAGCAGCATCACCAGCACCAACAACAGAAGCAGCATCACCAACAACAGAAGCAGCATCATCATCACCAACAACAGAAGCAGCATCATCATCACCAACA
>WNGS01125487.1:0-20383 GCA_020271785.1 Procambarus virginalis | reverse complement strand
ACAAACTCCACAAGGTCTCGTGATATCAGACTGATACAAAATCAAGGTTTTTACACATTATCTGCGAATCCGGTCGATGCCTTCAGACCCTTACGGAGTCACTTGAATCCCAGAAGACATTACTTATAGCATATCATGGTCCAGTGGTTTAAGGCGTGTGCTTGGGAGTACCCATTGCGGGTACAGCTTCGTATCCACTTTATGGCTCCAATTGATTTTCTAAGAAGCCGATTACTCATATATTCTATTATCATCATTGCTTTAGTTGTAAATATTAAAATGTAGCAGATATACGCTATATTTAGCTGAGGAATGTTGAATCAACAGTGTGCATTTTTTTTTGCAGGACCCATATGTAGCTACTATGTATAATATTCAAATGACCCATATGTATAATATTCTTGTTTTAGTAACTCCTAACTCTAAAAAAACGTAAATGTTTAAAAAGTAATAATGTGGTAATGGCTCCCATATAATATAGGTGGGTAGAATGGATGGTAAAAGGCGTAAGTATGTAGAGACTAATGGCATCGTTACCATTGCAGGGTTCGGCTGACTCGAACTATTCCCAGCCGTCCTCGATCTGTCGCTCGACGAAGAGAGAGAGAACCTGAGCGAGAGACAGAAAGACAGGCACTCTCCCAGCTCGACAAGGCCAGGGTGAGCCATTGCTTCTTGTACGCTTTTTTTAGTGTCTGTTGGTCACCTCTGTCCCGGCTGGTGGGGGGGGGGTGCATGGTATGTGGGATTGGGGTTGGGGTGTGTGTGTGTGTGGGAGCACATATGTGTGGGGGAGCGCATGATTTGTGCGTGTTGTGTGTGTGTGTGTGTGGGAGAGCATGATGTGTGTGTGTGTGTGTGTGGGCGAGCATGATGTGTGTGTGTGTGTGGTGGGGCGAGCATGATGTGTGTGTGTGTGGGCGAGCATGATGTGTGTGTGTGGTGTGTGTGTGTGTGTGTGTGTGTGTGTGTGTGTGTGTGTGTGTGTGTGTGTGGTGTTGGGCGAGCATGATTGTGTGTGTGTGTGTGTGTGTGTGGCGAGCATGATGTGTGTGTGTGTGTGGTGTGTGTGTGTGTGTGTGTGTGTGTGTGTGTGTGTTGTGTGTGTGGGACTTGTACTGTAAGGTCGAGGGTTGTCTTGTGGGACGTGTACTGTATGGTCGTGGGTTGTCTTGAGGGACGTGTACTGTATGGTCGTGGGTTGTCTTGAGAGACGTGTACTGTATGGTCGTGGTTGTCTTGTGGGACGTGTACTGTATGGTCGAGGGTTGTCTTGTGGGACGTGTACTGTATGGTCGAGGGTTGTCTTGTGGACGTGTACTATATGGTCGTGGGTTGTCTTGTGGGACGTGTACTGTATGGTCGAGGGTTGTCTTGAGAGACGTGTACTGTATGGTCGAGGGTTGTCTTGTGGACGTGTACTGTATGGTCGAGGGTTGTCTTGTGGGACGTGTACTGTATGGTCGAGGGTTGTCTTGTGGGACGTGTACTGTATGGTCGAGGGTTGTCTTGTGGGACGTGTACTGTATGGTCGAGGGTTGTCTTGTGGGACGTGTACTGTATGGTCGTGGGTTGTCTTGGGAGACGTGTTGATAGTTGAGGGATTGTTGAAGGTGCTTGAATGGTTGCATGTTCGTGTGATAGGTTGGTGTGTGTTGTGTGTGTGTGTGTGTGTGGTGTGTGTGTGTGTGTTGTGTGTGTGTGTGTGTGGTGGCTTTTAAGGAGCTTGAATGAGGAGCTTCCTCACAGTAGCACCTTCCTCATAACCCGTCACTAACCTGTGTTTCACCAGCGTGACATAATCCCTCTCCTTGACTCTCATTCTTAACCCCGCGATCTCCTATGTTTACATACGGCAAAATCTGGGAAAAAAACTAATGAGGGACATCAAACGCAATTTGCTCGTTTCGTGCGATTTATAAATAATGGTAATGTCTTCTCAGACATAATAACGTAGGATAAAAAAAACACACACTTGTGTATTTGTGGATTTTATGTAGAGATTTACACTCGATTTTTATCACTTTTCTGAAGGCTTTATCAAGGTCTGATTGTGGGGTTAGGCGGAGACTTTCATCTCGATGACTGTCCCTAGATGGTCGTTGAGATGATCTCACGACTTCATTCCTAGAGGGGGAATGTCTTGTAAGAAATTATATGATCAGTTGTCCTTGCTGTCGTCCTGGGATTCTGAGAATTGGGGTTGTCATTGATGAAGGTATTCGTCCGGATGCTAGTCCTTGTGTGGTGACCAAACTACAACTCAAAAGATAGAGAAGCGACGACGTTTCGGTCCATCGTGGACCATTTTCAAGTTATCACACGACAAGATAATGGTCCAGGACGGACCGAAACTGTCGACGCTTCTCCATCTTCTGAGCTATGGTTTGGTCATTGTATCTAACGCCGCGTTATTGTGACTCATCGTGTGCCAGCCCTGGTAACTCTTCCTATATCCAAGCAGAGCGGCTACTGGGACTCTGAGTAGCCCCCAGTAGCCGGTCTCCTTTGGATATGGAGGAAGTTACTACGGATATTAATACATACGAGGAATAGCGCAGGAAATAAACTCACAAGACTCAAAATTGCTTAAAGACGACATGGATATGCTTAAAATGGACGAAAGATTGACAAAATGCAGTTTAATGCTTTAAAATGTAGGGTTCTGAGCTTGGTTAAAGAAAATAGATACCAGGTATCCGCTGGAAAATGTTAAAGTGCAAAATGTGAATGCGAAAAAGATCTGATAATCATATTTGGTAGAAATCTTAAGCCAATCGTTATAAAGAAGACATCTAATGCTGCTCTTCAGTTATATATACTGCTCGCCTGAGGCTGTGTGGATATCGACAGTGACAGCTGGGTCCCGTGATCACTGTACGAACATTCACAGCTAGGATGTGGAGGATCATGAACAGTGAAACGTTTAGTATTTTGTTCAAAGAACCTGTGAAGGTTTCAGATATAAGGAATATGGGTAAGGGAGGGAAGGAGGAGTGAGAGAAGTGATGTGGCAGTAAACTGAAAACATAGACTGAGATAAGAGGATAAGGAGCGCCGGAAATGTTTAGTGGTGAACCTTCCCCCGTGTTTTGTGTGATGTTGGGTTAGTGTGTGCCACTGGAAGGGGGGGGGGGGAGCAGGAGGGTTTGGCATTACAAGCTGAAGAGGCACGCTCGCTTATACTCCACGCTGGAGCCTCGCATACTTAAATAACGTTTAGCATGGTGCCGCACCTCCCCCCCCCCACACACACACACACACACACACACCAGAGGCTGGAGGAACGATGTTTCGGTCAGTCGTGGACCATTATCGAGTAGTATGTGAAGGGTAGTCATTTTAGCATGGAGTTTGCTAATTGTTGTGGTTAGAGGAGGAGGAGGAAAAATATACTGTTAAAATAATGTATTTGGATTTACGGAGGAGGTTTATTGGTGCTTGGAGTAGGCGCAAGTTACTCTTAAGATACGTAAATGGTACTCTGAGGTTTGCTACTTTGTTTTGGAAAATAAACGAGCTAGAAACATGTTCATTTAAGGAAACGCGTCTTTTAAAGTTACTTAGACACTAACTCGTTTGTGTTTTATCATCGATATCATTCAACATGTTCATGTAGTATTTAAATTTTCTGCATGTAGTTTGATGTGAGTAGGTGAGTGAGTGTAGGTTATGTATGGTGTGGGGGGGGGGGGGGTAGGGCGTCTCCAGTCTCGACGTACCTCCGCCACCACCACTGCATTGCGGGAGACGCTGTCGTGGTGAGGGGCCCTGAGCTGCGGTACTCCACAGTATCTCCTCAATACTGTATCACCCTTCTCGCTCTATCTCCAGCCCCTCCCTCTTCCCCCCAGTGGGCTTGGTGTCCGTCCAAGCCCAAGCATTTGTGGGCTTGGACGGACCTATCGATCTCTGGGATACCATTCGGCCCGCTGAATGGGTATACCCCCCTAAGGTTGCTCGGCCTTGTGGCTCCCCTTCTGGGGGCGACGTGACGGGTGGTGCTGGCGGCGGAAATCTGTTTCCTGCTGGACCATGGTTCACCCCCTTACACCGGTGGGGAGTGGTCCGTAAGGCTCACTCACACCCGGTTGGAAGTTCCGGCTCCGTGGGGCCCGGCTGTGGTGGGCTCTCCTGACCTGGCCTCGTCCATCCCATCCTCCTAAAATGAAAGTATTTTTACTATTTGGTCGTAAGCACCAATATACAATGATGGACCACCAGAAAGTTGAATCGTGTATTACAGTATTGAGGTTGGGCATAGCAGGAACTTTTTATCCTCAACATTAATGTAAAACTTAACCAAATTTCGCCTAGCAATCATAGGCCTAATACATCTTAATAATCTTAGGCCTAATGTAGTTCATAATGTGCTATGCTAGGCCTAGGAATAATTAAAGTTATTTGTAACTTTATTTTGTTTGGAAGTTGCACTTTCAAAGAAATAGTAGCTTTAGGAGGCTAAGTTCCTTTGGCAGGGTTAGGCTCAAGCCCCCCCCAGTGGTGACTCTGTCATCGCCTGGGGTGGCTATGTTGTCACTGTCATCGCCTGGGGTGGTTATGTTGTCACTGTCATCGCCTGGGGTGGTTATGTTGTCACTGTCATCGCCTGGGGTGGTTATGTTGTCACTGTCATCGCCTGGGGTGGCTATATTGTCACTGTCATCGCCTGGTGTGTGTGGCTATGTGGTGACATCTGCACCATTTAACCCCACTCCTCACTGGGGGTTCACGCCCCCGCTATCGTACTCTCACACGTTGGCTTCCTATTCCGCTGCCACGTTCCTGGATGTGTTTGCCCCCCACTGTGTGGCCTCAGTATTTTGATATCTGTAACGATGACAGTACACTCCATTACATCATAATGATGTGTATTGTACACAACAGCCATGAACACCTAGTTGACTCCGTTGATTTTCACTTTAGCCAGATCTCCATCTGGCTTGACGCACGAGGAGCTGCGACACCTTCCCAGGAGGCAGCCGCCTGTATAACTGCTGTGGCCTCCACTGGTCAGACCCTGGTTCGGGTCTCCAATTTTTTTTTTTTTAAGTGCCAGCATTGACACAGTTCTCCTGCACCATGTTGTGACTGGAGGAAGAAGTAAACCTTAAAGAATGCCATGAAGATGTTAAATATATCCTCAAGGCCCAAGGCTTTTCTATCCTTAAGATTGACACATTCATTCGACCCCCTCGTCGTCGTCAACCCCTTCGAGTCGTTAAAATCACTTATGTTGGTAGGACCCCTCCATCATTCTTGCTGGTGCCAGATGCTCCTTTCAGGAATACATCCTCCCTCTCCACGCCTCTGTAGTAGGTGTTAGAAATTGGTTGTGTGTCCTCAAAGTGCAGAAGCGAAATGTCCCCTTTGCCCCTGGTGGTGATCCCGCCCATTCTCGTACAGATTGTTATTCTGTCCAAGTTCGCTACATCAACTTCGGAGAGGCCCACCCTGCCTTCCTCCACGCGTGCGTGCACTGTAAGTTCGAGTAAGCCATCCTTGCCTTGAAACATGGAAATCATCTATCTTTCCCTGAGGCTTGGCGCCAGGTCTGCTGTCGTAACTCTTTCTCTATCATTATTTATGCTCGTGTATTGCATCGCACTGCTCTTGCCCTTCCTCAGTTCTGCAACTGTTGCCAAACTTTAAACTCCGACACCTTCTCCAGCGTCTCTTCTTCTGCTACTCGCTGCTCTGAGGCCGTGAGTGTTCCTCACGGATCACCCACTGTAATGTTCACCATTTTTTCCCCGCTCATCTCCTACCCGCCATGTTAGCGCCAGTTCTCTGCCTCCTCCTCCTCCTTCCACTGGGCTTTCCTTCACTTTTCGACCCCATTTTCTTCTCAGTCTTCCCCTATCCTAAACTATCCATCCAGGCTGATACCCATCCTCCTGTTCTCAGTCTTCGAGTTGTCTAGTTTCGTTCTTTCTCTCCAACTGAGATTATTGAGGCTGTTGCACAGTACACGGCTACTAGCACGCACATGTCGTAGTCAGAAATGTAAACCTGGTTCCTTTCCCTCGTCCTCCACACCAGGTAAGAAGACTTCAGTCTTTTCCCAGTTTCCACTTCCGTCTTTGTTCCTGCATCTCCTTCTGCCTCGGTAGCAGAGTCGGCTGATATTGCTGTGGAAGTTCCCGTAGTCCTTGATGCCACCTCCGGTACTGTTCCTAAAGCAGTGCGTGCTCCTGTTTGTCGTGGTTCACCCACCCTTTGAGGAGGTTCATGTGTCTTGTTTTGTTCATGTCCCTCGAGGTCATTTGACCCCCCCGATGGAATTCTTTGTTGCATCCAATACCCTTCGATATCGCTCATCTGGTGGGCTTTTGTTCTCGTATTGGCATCCTCGATGATATTTAGCGCATTTTGAATATTCTGTGACACTGATGGTTACCTTGCGATGATTTCGGGGCTTATAGCGTCCCCGCGGCCCGGTCCTCGACCAGGCCTCCTGGTTGCTGACTGAACTGATCAACCAGGCTGTTGGACGCGGCTGCTCGCAGCCTGACGTATGAATGTCGGTTATTCGGATGGCGCTACAATGTCTTCCTGGTTTGAAGCCTTCTTTTGATAATTGCGAAGAGTCAGGTGGCAAATGTGGTACCAATATACAAGAAAGGGAGATCGGGAGGATCACTTAACTATAGACCTGTATCATTGACAAGCATTTCCTGTAAAGTATTTGAAAGCATAATAAGAATAAGAATAGTTACGGGGTCGTAACTTTAATGTCGAGAGGATTAGGAAAATACCAACATGATTTTAGGGAAGGGAAATAATGTCAATTGAACCTACTCGAGCTCAGTGTTAAACTTGGCGACAATAAAATAGGACAGAAAATTGAACAGATGACATATTTCTGAACTAACAAAAACCTTTGACACATAGTCTAAGGTCCGAGTAGTAGTCAGTCAATTGTTTAGTAGTCACAGACTTCTACACAATCTATGTACTCACTATGTACTCACCTTTACTAGGTGTGTACAAGGTTGAGAGGCAGGCGGGGGTAATCGGAAGACCACAGGCTTGGGTAAGAGGATACCTACTACACAGGAGTCAGTCACACCAAGGGGGCGAGAAGTCGTACTGGCCGTCAGGTAGCAAGTACCGCAGGGAGAGGTGTTGGGATCCGTACTATTTCTCATTTTTAGTTGTCTAATTACAGGAGTAGTCATACATGTCGATGTTTGCAAATGATGCCAAAATTAATGAGAGGAGTCGAGACAGATGACGTTTGAGATTCTCAAAGATGTCTTAAGATAAACTGCAGAATTGATCGGATAAATGGCTACTTGGTTTAAACACCAGCAAGTGTAAGGTGATGGAATGGGGAACAGGTGACAGCAGAGCTTAAGGACAATTTACAATGAAGGGAAACTACCTCCCAGTAACGGCTAGAAAGACCTGGGAGGCGGGGATATATCCAAAAGCTTAACTCCTAAGGGACATATAAATAGTTTATCAATATAATACTCTACATTGTTAAAAGTCAAATCATCATTGTGGACTCTTAAATAAGGAGGAATTTAGTTGATTGTACGTGAGACCAGATCTAGAGGATGTCACCCCCTTCACAGTACTGTACGTGAGACCAGATCTAGAGGATGTCACCCCTTCACAGTACTCCATCTCGAGAAACACTTAAAGCTAAAAAAGGCTCTGAGGTTTGATGTGAGGCTCGTCCAAAAATTGCGAGGGATGATGGTGTGAAGAAAGACTGAAAAAGCTAAAACTGAATACTAGGAGAGAGAGAGAGAGAGATAGGAGACACAATAGTCTTATAAAATACTTATGGGGATTAACAAAATTGAAAAAGGGGAAATGTTCACAATGAATACCCATTGAACAAGAGGGCATTAACAATAATAATAGCAGCATATGGCATACTGGCCAACGTTAAAGTATCCTTCAGAAACTTAAATAAAGCGGCTTTCCGGGTGCTAGATACAGTGAAGGTGGGACCCACACTTAAATATGTATCCCCCACCACGGACCTCTCACCCAAAAAGAGGACGAGGGAAAAAACTAAAAAAAAAAAGGTCAAAATTATACGTGGCTCGTTTCTGAACAGAAGGGATTGAGCTTTGAAGAAACATTGAAAGAACTGGACTCGATCAGACTGGAGGAAACTAGAGATAGGGTCATTGTATGGTCATTGATAACGCCATAAAAGATTCGAAGACAAATTGACAAAGTAGATAAAGCAGATTTCTTCAAAGCTAGGAACAGCAGAGTTGAGGAGTCATAGATGGAACTAGACACAAACGAGTCTGAGATACCAGGAAGAACTTTCTCGGTGTCAGATCTATCAATAACTGGAACAGGTTAGACGTAGAAGTCGTTGAAACTAATTTGATTCAAAATTGTAAAGGAAAATAAGCTAAAAGCGTGAGACATGAATCATTGATTTAACCTAAGAACGTTGGTAAATCGTTGCTAGGAGCCTAACTCGACCCTGCAAGCATCGAGAATACAAAAAAGAGTGAAATAGAGGGAACACAGAGAACATATACGGCACGCATAGACGAGATAAAACACCTAAATTATTGGGATCGTCTCAAAGCTCTCCAAATGTACTCACTAGAAAGGAGACGAGAGAGATATCAAATAATATACACATGGAAAATACTGGAGGGACAGGCCCCAAATTTACACAGTAAAATAACAACGTACTGGAGTGAACGATATGGAAGAAAATGCAAGATTGATCCAGTTCAGCAGAGGTTCCATAGGCACAATCAAAGAGCACTGTATAAACATCAGAGGTCCGCGGTTGTTCAACGTCCTCCCAGCGACTATAAGAAATATTGCCGGAACAACCGTAGACATCTTCAAGAAAAAACTAGACTGTTTTCTAAGAGAAGTTCCGGATCAGCCGGGCTGTGGTGGGTATGTGGCCCTGCGGGCCGCTCCAAGCAACAGCCTGGTGGACCAAACTCTCACAAGTCGAGCCTGGCCTCGGACCGGGCTTGGGAGTAGAAGAACTCCCAGAACCCCATCAACTAGGTCAAGCAGGTACACCTACGTGAGGAACTCACGCCCACGCCTACACTTTAATAAGGAGGCCCTTCAGCTCACTGTATACCGCCTATGTGAGACCAGTCTTAGAGTATGTCGCCCCATAGTGGAGCCCATATCTAATATATATATATATATATATATATATATATATATATATATATATATATATATATATATATATATATACATATATATATACATATATATATACATATATATATATATACATATATATATATATATACATATATATATATATATATATATATATATATATATATATATATATATATATATATATATATACAATATAATATAAAGTTCGAAAAGATGCAGACGTTTGCAAGGAGACTCGTCCCAGAGCTTCGAGGGATGAGGCACGAAGAGAGACTGAAGGAACTAAACCTGACGACGTTAGAAAGGAGGAGAGTTAGGGGGACATCCTAGACATATAAAATACTTAAGTGGGATTGACATTAGAACCAGAGGAAATATTTACACTAAACACCAATAGAACAAGGCGACACACATGGAAGCTTGAGACTCGGATGTGTTATAGAGATGTTAGAAAGTTTTCTTTTAGCATAAAGGTAATGAGTAAATGGAATGACATAAAGCTGCAGGCAGGTTGTAGAGACAACCCCAATCCATAACTTTAAAAGTAGCTATGATAGGGAAATAGGTCAGGGATAATTGCATTAGACAGCCAGCTGGGTCCAAAAGCTAGAACTCGATCCTTTAGACAAAAATAGTTGAGTACAAGTGGGTGAGTATACACGCACATACCTCGGGCACTGGTCGAGTACAGCGTCACAGATGTCACCGTGCTTGTGGCCGAGCCGAAGACCAGGGGCACTGGTCGGGTACAGCGTCACAGATGTCACCGTGCTTGTGGCCGAGCCCAAGACCAGGGGCACTGGTCGAGTACAGCGTCACAGATGTCACCGTGCTTGTGGCCGAGCCCAAGACCAGGGGCACTGGTCGGGTACAGCGTCACAGATGTCACCGTGCTTGTGGCCGAGCCCAAGACCAGGGGCACTGGTCGGGTACAGCGTCACAGATGTCACCGTGCTTGTGGCCGAGCCCAAGACCAGGGGCACTGGTCGGGTACAGCGTCACAGATGTCACCGTGCTTGTGGCCGAGCCCAAGACCAGGGGCACTGGTCGGGTACAGCGTCACAGATGTCACCGTGCTTGTGGCCGAGCCCAAGACCAGGGGCACTGGTCGAGTACAGTGACAGATGTCACCGTGCTTGTGGCCGAGTGCGCAGCGCTGCCAACTAACCTGATAACTCGCCTTTAACACAAACCTAACACGCTTTGGAGAGAATTGCCAATTGACGCGGCTTAACACTGCAGTGTTTGTTTCTTAGTTACACGAGTGGTTTGTTACTAATTACAGTTATTAATATCTTCCATTCCACGTGGAGCAATGAGGACCAAATGTTGGGTAGTGACGGGCCGCGACTGTGTCAGCCAGGGTGACGGGCCGCGACTGTGCCAGCCAGGGTGACGGGCCGCGACTGTGCCAGCCAGGGTGACGGGCCGTGACTGTGCCAGCCAGGGTGACGGGCCGTGACTGTGCCAGCCAGGGTGACGGGCCGTGACTGTGCCAGCCAGGGTGACGGGCCGTGACTGTGCCAGCCAGGGTGACGGCCTGTGACTGTGTCAGCCAGGGTGACGGGCCGTGATTGTGCCAGCCAGGATGACGGGCCGTGACTGTGTCAGCCAGAGTGACGGGCCGTGACTGTGTCAGCCAGGGTGACGACCNCAGTGGTGCACAGTATATAAGACAACAGCACACACAGGCAGTGGTGCACAGTATATCAGTGAAAATATGTACAGGTCGAGGGCAAGCACAAGACGCTGCCTTAGTGACATGTAAGATGTGCGAACCGGCATAGTAGGAAAACGTCATAAAATCGGTATGACAAGATGTAACAACTTTATTGTAACTTGTTGTTACTTGTTACAACTTGTTAAGATGTAACAAGTTGAAGTTACCTGTGGATATATTGCACTGTGATTCTCTGGACTATAGTGTTCTGCCTCTTGACGTAGACTTGGACCATATTCCGTACAGGGAATATGTCCAGGTTAGGGCCTTCACAGAGCGGACCTCTCTTAGTGAGGTCTATAGATTGCAGTCTACGCGCGCATTGCACCAGCAGCCTGAGCTGGAGAGTTCAGACTGCTTGAAGAGGCGGACGCTGGGTGCTTGAAGAGGTGGACGCTGGGTGCTTGAAGAGGTGGACGCTGGTGCTTGGAGAGGTGGACGCTGGGTGCTTGGAGAGGTGGACGCTGAGTGCTTGGAGAGGTGGACGCTGGGTGCTTGAGAGGTGGACGCTGGGTGCTTGAAGAGGTGGACGCTGGGTGCTTGGAGAGGTGGACGCTGGGTGCTTGAAGAGGTGGACGCTGGGTGCTTGGAGAGGTGGACGCTGGGTGCTTGGAGAGGTGGACGCTGGGTGCTTGGAGAGGTGGACGCTGGGTGCTTGGAGAGGTGGACGCTGGGTGCTTGGAGAGGTGGACGCTGGGTGCTTGAAGAGGTGGACGCTGGGTGCTTGGAGAGGTGGACGCTGGGTGCTTGAGAGGTGGACGCTGGGTGCTTGGAGAGGTGGACGCTGGGTGCTTGGAGAGGTGGACGCTGGGTGCTTGGAGAGGTGGACGCTGGGTGCTTGGAGAGGTGGACGCTGGGTGCTTGGAGAGGTGGACGCTGGGTGCTTGGAGAGGTGGACGCTGGGTGCTTGGAGAGGTGGACGCTGGGTGCTTGGAGAGGTGGACGCTGGGTGCTTGGAGAGGTGGACGCTGGGTGCTTGAAGAAGTGGACCGTGGGTGCTTGCCGCTATGTTCCCTGTCCCACTGAAGGATCTTGGGGGCACCGTATATGTCACACACGTGTCCACGAGAGAGAGTGGAAAGTTATCAGCCGAGACCTGGGTGTGTATCAAAGACCTCGTCTCCACTGGAAGCAATGAGATCCGGCTTACAGAAGGACCCGCCATCAAGTACCACAGGTCCCCAGCGTTGGCGCCCGTAGCCAGCGTTGGCGCCCGTAGCCAGCGTTTTGCCCGGTCGCCAATCTTGGCGCCATTAGCCGCTACCCAGCTGCAGGAGCCCTGAACTGTTTCAAGGACGTTACTGTTGCGTAGGTGAGGGACGAGGCTGCACCATGTATGGTCACTCAACACCCAACTTGCTCTTTGATTGCCTTTCAGCAGTCTGAGGGCAGCAGTATACCGGGAAATGCAGCAAATCTAATACATTTAAGATAAAGTGAAATTCACGCCGGTTATTCAATCGATCATACAACCTATTACGCAGAAAGAGCCGCGCGCACACACACACACACACGCGCACACACACACACACACACACACACACACACCCACACACACACACACACACACACACACACACACAGATGAAGAAGATTGTGCGAAGAAAGCTAGTGGAACATCTGGAGCGAAAGAACTTTGTAACACAGCGTCAACATGGGTTCAGGGATGGCAAGTCCTGCCTCACAGGGTTACTTGAATTCTACGACCAGGCAACAAAAATCAGGCAAGAAAGAGAAGAATGGGCAGACTGCATATTTTTGGATTGTCAGTAAGCCTTTGATACTAGCCACACAAGAGGCTAGTGATGAAAGCTAAAGATGCAGGCTGGAGTGAAAGGGAAGGCACTCCATTGGATAAAAGGAGTACCTAAGCAACAGGAGGCAACGAGTCAGTGTGAGGGGTGAGGTCTCAGATTGGCGAGACGTTGCAAGTGGAGTCCCGCAGGGGTCAGTCCTTGGACCTATACTGTTTGATATATGTAAATGATCTCCCAGAGGGTATAGACTCGTTTCTCAAAATGTTTGCTGATGATGCAAATTATGATCGAGAGGATTGAAACAGAGGATGATAGGAGGCTACACGATGACCTAGACAGACTGAGTGAATGGTCCAACAAATGGCTGTTAAAGTTCAACCCCGAGTAAATGCAAAGTAATGAAACTAGGTGGTGGAAACAGGAGCCCAGACACAGGATACAGAATAGGAGATAAAGTACTTAATGAAACGGACAGAGAGAAAGATCTATGAGTTGATATCACACCAAACCTGTCTCCTGAAGCCCACATAGAAAGAATAACGTCTGCGACATATGCGAGGCTGGCTAACATCAAAACATCCTGTGTAAGGAATCATTCAGAATCTTGTATACCACATATGTAAGACCAATCCTGGAATATGCGGCCTCAGCATGGAGCCCGTACCTTGTCAAGCATAAGACGAAGCTGGAAAAAATTCAAAGGTATGCCACTAGACTAGTCCCAGAACTAAGAGGCATGAGTTACGAGGAGAGGCTGCGAGAAATGCACCTTACGACACTGGAAGACAGAAGAGTAAGGGGAGACATGATCACTACCTACAAAATCCTCAGGGGAATCGACCGGGTAGACAAGGATAAACTATTCAACACTGGTGGAAACCGAGTACCCACATGAGCCACAGGGACGTTAGAAGGAAGTTTTTCAGTGTCAGAGTAGTTAACGGATGGAATGCATTAGGCAGTGATGTGGTGGAGGCTGACTCCATACACAGTTTCAAATGTAGATATGATAGAGCCCAGTAGGCTCAGGAACCTGTACACCAGTTGATTGACAGTTGAGAGGCGGGACCAAAGAGCCAAAGCTCAACCCCCACAAGCACAAATAGGTGAATACACACACACACACACACACACACACACACACACACACACACACACACACACACACACACACACACACACACACACACACACACACACAGTTACCACTGATATATGCTATACTAGATCTAATTTATCTGATGGCTATCATGTACCTAATGGTCTCGACTGGGACAGGAAGCCAGTTCCTTGTCAAAATCCTCCCATTTTTCCTGATACTCGTTTTTTTTCCAATTGGATTTTGAACGGCAGTAATACCTTGGCATTTATGTCTTCGGCGGGTAGGAGGTTCCATTGTTTTATAACCTGGTGGGTGAAAACCCCTCTCCTGTTTTCTGTCCCATATTGTGGCTTGTTAAGCTTGGAGCTGGCTGTCTGTCGTGTCTCGTGGCTGGCTGTCTGTCGTGTCTCGTGGCTGGCTGTCTGTCGTGTCTCGTGGCTGGCTGTCTGTCGTGTCTCGTGGCTGGCTGTCTGTCGTGTCTCGTGGCTGGCTGTCTGTCGTGTCTCGTGGCTGGCTGTCTGTCGTGTCTCGTGGCTGGCAGTCTGTCGTGTCTCGTGGCTGGCTGTCTGTCGTGTCTCGTGGCTGGCTGTCTGTCGTGTCTCGTGGCTGGCTGTCTGTCGTGTCTCGTGGCTGACTGTCTGTCGTGTCTCGTGGCTGACTGTCTGTCGTGTCTCGTGGCTGACTGTCTGTCGTGTCTCGTGGCTGACTGTCTGTCGTGTCTCGTGGCTGACTGTCTGTCGTGTCTCGTGGCTGACTGTCTGTCGTGTCTCGTGGCTGACTGTCTGTCGTGTCTCGTGGCTGACTGTCTGTCGTGTCTCGTGGCTGACTGTCTGTCGTGTCTCGTGGCTGACTGTCTGTCGTGTCTCGTGGCTGACTGTCTGTCGTGTCTCGTGGCTGGCTGTCTGTCGTGTCTCGTGGCTGGCTGTCTCGCCTCTCGTGGCTGGCTGTCTCGCCTCTCGTGGCTGACTGTCTGTCGTGTCTCGTGGCTGACTGTCTGTCGTGTCTCGTGGCTGACTGTCTGTCGTGTCTCGTGGCTGACTGTCTGTCGTGTCTCGTGGCTGACTGACTGTCTGTCGTGTCTCGTGGCTGGCTGGCTGTCTGTCGTGTCTCGTGGCTGGCTGTCTGTCGTGTCTCGTGGCTGGCTGGCTGTCGTGTCTCGTGGCTGGCTGGCTGTCGTGTCTCGTGGCTGGCTGTCTGTCGTGTCTCGTGGCTGGCAGTCTGTCGTGTCTCGTGGCTGGCAGTCTGTCGTGTCTCGTGGCTGGCAGTCTGTCGTGTCTCGTGGCTGGCAGTCTGTCGTGTCTCGTGGCTGACTGTCTGTCGTGTCTCGTGGCTGACTGTCTGTCGTGTCTCGTGGCTGACTGTCTGTCGTGTCTCGTGGCTGACTGTCGTGTCTCGTGGCTGGCTGTCTGTCGTGTCTCGTGGCAGGCTGTCGTGTCGTGTCTCGTGGCTGGCTGTCGTGTCGTGTCTCGTGGCTGGCTGTCTGTCGTGTCTCGTGGCTGGCTGTCTGTCGTGTCTCGTGGCTGGCTGGCTGTCTGTCGTGTCTCGTGGCTGGCTGTCTGTTTCTTCCCAAGGAAACTCCTGCCATATTGTCGCTTCTTCTGCAATAATAATGCCAATTGCGAGAACGAACAGGACCATTGAACTAAAGGGGCCTGAAAAAACATATAAAATCTGCAAGAAATTGGGTAACACTGAAGGTTGAAGTCAGTGCTTCTTTCACCCCCTGTCCAGAGTGAATGAAATTTTTAGCTGGAGAAATGAGGAGGGGGGGGGAGGGCACCTGTGACAAGCCGCCGGCTTCCTGTCCTCGTCGAGGGCACTAGTGTGTTAGCGTCCCCCCCCCCTCTCGGGTAAATTCGGATAAATAATAATTAGATGCCTCTACTATTTTTAAATCATGGGTATTAAGTTAATTTATTATGCACCCCATACCCAGTCGTGTGGGCGGTGGTGGAAAGGGTTACAGAGGCACATAATGGGTTCAGGAACTGTCCGTGTGTCCGTGTGTCCATGTGTCCGTGTCGCAGTGATGTGTCACGGCTCATGACAGGCAGTGATGTGTCACGGCTCATGACAATGTCACAGGCTTTTGTCCATTGTTTCTGTTGGCTCTCTTCTGTTTTGTCCAGTGTTACTGTTGGCTCTCACCGTTGTTTTCATATTACCATTCATATACTTTAGTTAAGGTCTGGAAATCACTGATATGACTCAGTGTCAAACAGTTGAATTGCGCAGACAGGAGTTACGTTGTGGAGGCTCGTGATTAACGCGGCTCGTTAAGATCCTGACGTAACTAGTTCTCAAGGCGGTCTATTGATGTTGTCCTACGGCTTGGTGATTAAATTATAAATGCCAGCTGGCACTACACGGGATAATGCTGCTGCTAACCACGACACGGTTATGCTTGGTAATAACTTGGTGGTGTTGTGGTTGTTCAAAGGTGATGATTTCGGGGCTTTAGTGTCCCTGCGGCCCGGTCCTCGACCAGGCCTCTACCCCCAGGAAGCAGTCCGTGACAGCTGACTAACACGCAGGTACCTATTTTACTGCTAGGTAACAGGGGCATAGGGTGAAAGAAACTCTGCCCATTGTTTCTCGCCGGCGCCCGGGATCGAACTCGGGACTACAGGATCACAAGTCCAGCGTGCTGTCCGCTCGGCCGACCGGCTCCTCTTCTGTTGGTCGTCAGGTTTAGGTTTTCAATCGTTCCTCGAATCCCATCGCTCGCAATTCTGAGGCGAGCCTCGTTGGAAACTTCCGAACCTTTTTGGCAATCTCCTTGTGCGTGTCTTAAGGTGTGGGCTCCATGATGGGCCGACATACACTGCCTATTGATGAAGGCAGTGTAAAGAATGCCTTCATCAATATGAAGGCATTCTGAATGCCTCCTTGTAAGTAAGGAGGCTCTGAATGCCTCCTTGTAAGTATGGAGGCTCTGAATGCCTCCTTGTAAGTAAGGAGGCTCTGAATGCCTCCTTGTAAGTATGGAGGCTCTGAATGCCTCCTTGTAAGTATGGAGGCTCTGAATGTCTCCTTGTAAGTAGGGGGCTCTGAATGCCTCCTTGTAAGTATGGAGGCTCTGAATGCCTCCTTGTAAGTATGGAGGCTCTGAATGTCTCCTTGTAAGTATGGAGGCTCTGAATGTCTCCTTGTAAGTATGGAGGCTCTGAATGCCTCCTTGTAAGTATGGGGGCTCTGAATGCCTCCTTGTAAGTATGGGGGCTCTGAATGTCTCCTTGTAAGTATGGAGGCTCTGAATGCCTCCTTGTAAGTATGGAGGCTCTGAATGCCTCCTTGTAAGTATGGAGGCTCTGAATGCCTCCTTGTAAGTATGGAGGCTCTGAATGTCTCCTTGTAAGTATGGGGCTCTGAATGCCTCCTTGTAAGTATGGGGGCTCTGAATGCCTCCTTGTAAGTATGGAGGCTCTGAATGTCTCCTTGTAAGTATGGAGGCTCTGAATGTCTCCTTGTAAGTATGGGGGCTCTGAATGTCTCCTTGTAAGTATGGAGGCTCTGAATGTCTCCTTGTAAGTATGGAGGCTCTGAATGTCTCCTTGTAAGTATGGAGGCTCTGAATGCCTCCTTGTAAGTATGGAGGCTCTGAATGTCTCCTTGTAAGTATGGAGGCTCTGAATGTCTCCTTGTAAGTAAGGGGGCTCTGAATGTCTCCTTGTAAGTATGGGGCTCTGAATGTCTCCTTGTAAGTATGGAGGCTCTGAATGCCTCCTTGTAAGTATGGAGGCTCTGAATGTCTCCTTGTAAGTATGGAGGCTCTGAATGTCTCCTTGTAAGTATGGAGGCTCTGAATGTCTCCTTGTAAGTATGGAGGCTCTGAATGTCTCCTTGTAAGTATGGAGGCTCTGAATGCCTCCTTGTAAGTATGGAGGCTCTGAATGTCTCCTTGTAAGTATGGAGGCTCTGAATGCCTCCTTGTAAGTATGGAGGCTCTGAATGTCTCCTTGTAAGTATGGAGGCTCTGAATGTCTCCTTGTAAGTATGGGGGCTCTGAATGCCTCCTTGTAAGTATGGGGGCTCTGAATGTCTCCTTGTAAGTATGGAGGCTCTGAATGCCTCCTTACTTAGGTCCCTGAATGATGTTCTAACATTTACCAGCGATACGATGCTGACGTGAACCTGTTGAAATCGAAATAAGTTTATTGAGGTAAAATACAAAGGGATGAGGATATATATATATATATATATATATATATATATATATATATATATATATATATATATATATATATAATATATATATATATATATATATATATATATATATATATATATATATATATATATATATATATATATATATATCGTGTATATATATATATATATGAGGATATATCGTGTATATATGAGGATATATCGTGTATATAGGTATATATATATATATATATATATATATATATATATATATATATATATATATATATATATCGTGTAGCAGTGGCCCTCCGCCTTGGTGCCCCAATTCACACTGAATACAAGTGTATTTGCAACAGGGTGGAAGCAGACCAATACGGACTGCATGGGTTGCATTGTGGAAGCACAAAGGGCTGGCATGCAAGACAACAAGGTCAATGACATCATCAAGAGAAGCCTCGTCTCAGCTAAGTGCCCAGCGGAGAGAGAACCTCGCATCCTAGGGGTCCAAAACCCGGATTTCGCCGCACTTCGCCCTGATGGTATCACCATATACTCATGGAAGGAGGGTAGACAGTTGGTGTGGGACTACACATGTGTATCCACCCTGGCTGACACCTATGTACACTTCGGAGCTGATCAAGCAGGTGGGGCGGCCAACCACAGGGAAACAGCAAAATCTCTCAAATACAGGCGACTGGCAGGCCAATACCTCTTTGTTCCCATAGCGTCTGAGACGCATGGCCCCTGGGGCAAGAGTGCCATGGGATTTCTCAAGGAATTGGGTTCCAAGCTCATTGACGTCACCAGAGACCCAAGGGCTTGCAGTTTTTTGTTTCAGCGCCTCAGTGTGGCGATCCAGAGGGGAAATGCTTGCTGCGTCCTCGGTTCCTGTCCGGAAGCGGAGGAGCTTCAAGAGATCCATAACCTTTAGGCATTTGTCTTGTACGTTTTGTAACCTTTAAATACACAATATATATATATATATATATATATATATATATATATATATATATATATATATATATAATATAATGATATATTTCTTCCTTTGCACATGAAGTATGTTACCAGACACACTAACTAGGTACACAAACAATTTACAATAGACATTCAGACAATTCACTAAAAGGTAACAATCTTGGTGCTACATTCTTATCTCTCCAGAATATCATCAACCTTTCCGTTGTGACACATCCAGGCTATTTGTCCAGGAACAGTCCTTATCTCAGTGTTGCTATATACATTAATCAACGGGTAAATCAAGAACATAGTGGGTGAGGGTGTGAGACCTCAACATACCGCATAGTTTACACTTGGGGTCATTATCATGAACACCTGTTCCATATTGCCAGTAATATTTGTACCCAAGCTTGAGCCGCATGTGTCCAGTCACTCCAAGCATTTCTCCTTTTACCATAAGTGAAATATTGGTGCAAACGCAACACACACCTGTTTGCATGGTGGAAACAGACGCGCACACCTGTTTGTGTGCGCGTCTGGTGTGTGGTTTGAGTGTGGCCCTCGGGTAAATTCAGGAATAGTGTCATTTAAGAAATTTATTCCACGCAAATTGCATTATATATATCGGAATGCTTAAATATGTTCAACAAACTCCACAAAGGTCTCGTGATATCAGACTGATACAAAATCAAGGTTTTTACACATTATCTGCGAATCCGGTCGATGCCTTCAGACCCCTTACGGAGTCACTTGAATCCCAGAAGACATTACTTATAGCATATCATGGTCCAGTGGTTTAAGGCGTGTGCTTGGGAGTACCCATTGCGGGTACAGCTTCGTATCCACTTTATGGCTCCAATTGATTTTCTAAGAAGCCGATTACTCATATATTTCTATTATCATCATTGCTTTAGTTGTAAATATTAAAATGTAGCAGATATACGCTATATTTAGCTGAGGAATGTTGAATCAACATTGTGCATTTTTTTTGCAGGACCCATATGTAGCTACTATGTATATTCAAATGACCCATATGTATAATATTCTTGTTTTAGTAACTCCTAACTCTAAAAAAACGTAAATGTTTAAAAAGTAATAATGGGGTAATGGCTCCCATATAATATAGGTGGGTAAGAATGGATGGTAAAAGGCGTAAGTATGTAGAGACTAATGCATCGTTACCATTGCAGGGTTCGGCTGACTCGAACTATTCCCAGCCGTCCTCGGATCTGTCGCTCGACGAAGAGAGAGAGAACCTGAGGCGAGAGACAGAAAGACAGGCACTCTCCCAGCTCGACAAGGCCAGGGTGAGCCATTGCTTCTTGTACGCTTTTTTAGTGTCTGTTGGTCACCTCTGTCCCGGCTGGTGGGGGGGGGGGGTGCATGGGTATGTGGGGTTGGGGTTGGGTGTGTGTGTGTGTGTGGGAGCACATATGTGTGGGGGAGCGCATGATTTGTGCGTGTTTGTGTGTGTGTGTGTGGGAGAGCATGATGTGTGTGTGTGTGTGTGTGTGGGCGAGCATGATGTGTGTGTGTGTGGTGTGTGGG
>WNGS01125465.1:0-10807 GCA_020271785.1 Procambarus virginalis | reverse complement strand
TGTTGACCAGACCACACACTAGAAGTTGAAGGGACGACGACGTTTCGGTCCGTCCTGGACCATTTCTCAAGTCGCTTGTGATGAGGAGGTAGAGAACGGGAATAATAGGCAAGAGAGAGGTGAGGAGGAAAGTAAGGTGTAGAGAATAGTAGTAATAATGAGAACTGCAGAAGGCCTATTGGCCCATACGAGGGCAGCTCCCATTATAACCACCGAAGGAAAGGTAATAGGAATAAGCAGAGGATAGCAAGGAGTAGGAGAAGACAATGAACGGAAAAAGGGGAAGAGAGAAAGAAAAGGAAAGAGAAAGAAAGATAAATGGAAGGGTAAGCTTATGTTAAGTCACGTTTGTTAGAAAGATTATAGAGCATTTGAGTATGTACTGTGAAAGGGAAGAGTCCACAGCAACAAAGCCAGGACTCAAGTTCATGTTGGGTACTTGTGTATAAGAGCCGATTCTACAAGACGGCGTCTGTGAAGTAAGAGGCAGGAAAGATTATTTTGGAGAAGACCAATCAATGGGATGATTAAATCCCTCACATGGCAGAAGAGAGCATTGTTAGTGTCTGCAGACTTAACACTCTCTTGTGTTCTTAAGTCTGTCATTCAGTGTACGGCCAGTTTCGCCAAAGTATTGGAGAGGACAAGATGAACAGGAAATAGAGTAGACACCAGCAGCATTAGAAGCAGGAGGAGCAGTGTGAACTAGATTGCTACGAAGTGTGTTAGTTTGTCGAAAGGCGAGTTTAATGTCAAGAGGACGAAAGGTATTGGTAAAAGTTTGAGTTCAGATATGAAGGGAAGGCATAGTACAGTGCTACTAGTGTTGGAAGCAGGTTTTAGGATGAAAGAAATTTCGTTTAGCTTGAGAGTAGGCAGAGTTGATGAAATGCAAAGGATAACCAAGGCGAGAGAATGATTTGTAGATAAAGGAAATTTCAGAATCAAGAAACTGAGGGTCGCTGATGCGTAGAGCGCGGAGGAAGAGAGAGACGGACACTTTTCTTAACAGAAGGAGGATGGTAGGAAAAGAAGTGAATGTACATGCCACTATGCATGGGTTTACGGTAGACAGAGAAAGAGAACCCAGACACAGAGCTGTGAACATGAACATCAAGAAAAGGAAGGAGGGAATTAGATTCCCACTCAACTTGAAATGGATAGAAGGAGCCAGATGTTAAGAGAGGCGAGGAAAGGCTGGAAAAGATTAAGGTCATGAGGCCATAAAGCAAAAATGTCATCAACATAGCGAAGCCAGAGAGAGGACGAGTATCAATAGAAGGAAGAAGAACAGTTTCGAAGTATTCCATGTAGAAATTAGCAGAACAGGGGGAGAGGGGAACCCATAGCGACACCGAAAGTTTGAGTGTAATATTTACCGTTAAAAGAGAAGAGTTAGATTCAACACAGAGTCTAATGAGATCGAGGAAAACGTCAGTGGGAAGTGGGAGAGGAAGGAGGCCCTCTGACGCCTTCCGTCTAAGGAAAGAGAGAACGTCATCGAGCGGAACATTAGTGAACAGAGAGTCGCATCAAGACTAAGCATCTTACAAGAGGGTTGCAGGCGCAGTCTTTCTATGAAGTCCTGAGAGTGACGAAGGTGGGCAGGGGAAAAAGTGCCAAGGTAAGGCGTCAGGGTTTTAGCGAGCCAGGAGGCAAGAGAATAGCTGACAGAGCCCCGTGAAGAAATGATAGGACGAAGAGGAACACCAGGTTTATGAGTCTTAGGAAGACCATAGAAGTCGTCCCTTCAACTTCTAGTGTGTGGTCTGGTCAACATACTTCAGCCACGTTATTGTGACTCTTCGCCTGCATATGGATACCACACGAAAGCGTCTTACTCTGTTTAATTTCTTCGATGCTCTACCTTCCTTCAAACGGCCTTTTCGCGCCTTTGAATCTTCCCTTCTTGCCGCCAAGCGTCGAAAGAATCAGCTCAGATTTCTTAAAGATTGTCTTGCTGAGCAAGTTCTCCCTCTTTCTTTATCTCACTTTCTCCAGTTCAACACTTCGGGATCTCCTTTCCCTGAACATGCCCGCCTTCTTCTTCAAGAACTTATTCATGCCACCTCCCTGCAAGTTGACGAGGCTTTTCTTGCTGTTCGTCAACAGCAACGCTTTCTGTCCTCTTCTCTTCCCAGTGATCTATGCAATATCATTTTTCCAATTGCATTTGACACTGCTCACGTCTCCTCTTCCCACCACTCCTCCACACTACACAACAAACTTCAACGCCTGATCTCCAACAGTCCTTGGGCCAAATACTCTCTCTCTGACTGTGTTACTAACCTTTCGTCCTACTCTCTTTCTAAGCACCAGCAAGAACTTCTTGGTCTTGGTTTGTCTTTTGCTACTTCCCCTGGCCCACGCTGTGGCATTGATCTCATTAGTTCCTTTGACAGGTTTGTCAATTCTAACTCTAGTACTCTTTCGGACCTGTCTGCCTTTAGAGGGGCCCTCATCCCCGTTCTTGACAGCTTGTTTTCTAAAAATCACCACCTTCCTCGTCGCTTCCAGCTTGCCCTTGCCTCCCTAAAATCTAACAACTCTATTCTTATCCTTCCGTCCGACAAAGGCAATTCGGTGGTTGTCCTTGACCGTGAGGACTACCTCCGGAAAGCAGATGTCTTGCTCTCTGACTCTCGCACTTATGCTCCTCTGACTTCTAACCCTTTGGATCGCCTCAAAACTTCCTTTAACCGCAAACTAAGACAGCTCTCTAGTCTTTGCCCTCCTGACTTTGATCTCATAAAGCGTTTCCGTGTCATCTGCCCTTCTCTTCCTTATTTCTATGGTCTTCCTAAGACTCATAAACCTGGTGTTCCTCTTCGTCCTATCATTTCTTCACGGGGCTCTGTCAGCTATTCTCTTGCCTCCTGGCTCGCTAAAACCCTGACACCTTACCTTGGCACTTTTTCCCCTGCCCACCTTCGTCACTCTCAGGACTTCATAGAAAGACTGCGCCTGCAACCCTCTTGTAAGATGCTTAGTCTTGATGTCGACTCTCTGTTCACTAATGTTCCGCTCGATGACGTTCTCTCTTTCCTTAGACAGAAGGCGTCAGAGGGCCTCCTTCCTCTCCCACTTCCCACTGACGTTTTCCTCGATCTCATTAGACTCTGTGTTGAATCTAACTCTTTCTCTTTTAACGGTAAATATTACACTCAAACTTTCGGTGTCGCTATGGGTTCCCCTCTCTCCCCTGTTCTTGCTAATTTCTACATGGAATACTTCGAAACTGTTCTTCTTCCTTCTATTGATACTCGTCCCTCTCTCTGGCTTCGCTATGTTGATGACATTTTTGCTTTATGGCCTCATGACCTTAATCTTTTCCAGCCTTTCCTCGCCTCTCTTAACAATCTGGCTCCTTCTATCCATTTCAAAGTTGAGTGGGAATCTAATTCCCTCCTTCCTTTTCTTGATGTTCATGTTCACAGCTCTGTGTCTGGGTTCTCTTTCTCTGTCTACCGTAAACCCATGCATAGTGGCATGTACATTCACTTCTTTTCCTACCATCCTCCTTCTGTTAAGAAAAGTGTCCTCGTCTCTCTCTTCCTCCGCGCTCTACGCATCAGCGACCCTCAGTTTCTTGATTCTGAAATTTCCTTTATCTACAAATCATTCTCTCGCCTTGGTTATCCTTTGCATTTCATCAACTCTGCCTACTCTCAAGCTAAACGAAATTTCTTTCATCCTAAACCTGCTTCCAACACTAGTAGCACTGTACTATGCCTTCCCTTCATATCTGAACTCAAAACTTTTACCAATACCTTTCGTCCTCTTGACATTAAACTCGCCTTTCGACAAACTAACACACTTCGTAGCAATCTAGTTCACACTGCTCCTCCTGCTTCTAATGCTGCTGGTGTCTACTCTATTTCCTGTTCATCTTGTCCTCTCCAATACTTTGGCGAAACTGGCCGTACACTGAATGACAGACTTAAAGAACACAAGAGAAGTGTTAAGTCTGCAGACACTAACAATGCTCTCTTCTGCCATGTGAGGGATTCTAATCATCCCATTGATTGGTCTTCCTCCAAAATAATCTTTCCTGCCTCTACTCTTCACAGACGCCGTCTTGTAGAATCGGCTCTTATACACAATGTACCCAACATGAACTTGAGTCCTGGCTTTGTTGCTGTGGACTCTTCCCTTTCACAGTACATACTCAAATGCTCTAATCTTTCTAACAAACGTGACTTAACATAAGCTTACCCCTTCCATTTATCTTTCTTTCTCTTTCCTTTTCTTTCTCTCTTCTCCCCTTTTTCTGTTCATTGTCTTCTCCTACACTCCCTTGCTATCCTCTGCTTATTCCTATTACCTTTCCTTCGGTGGTTATAATGGGAGCTGCCTCGTATGGGCCAATAGGCCTTCTGCAGTTCTCATTATTACTACTATTCTCTACACCTTACTTTCCTCCTCACCTCTCTCTTGCCTATTTATTCCCGTTCTCTACCTCCTCATCACAAGCGACTTGAGAATGGTCCAGGACGGACCGAAACGTCGTCGTCCCTTCAACTTCTAGTGTGTGGTCTGGTCAACATTTGCTGTTGTTACACTATATACACAGGTTATATATAAGTATCTGCATGTTTTGTTCACCATAACGAACTACTAAGTTGGTCTTGTGAGTCAAAAAGCAACGAGGAGTGGCCGCCAAAACACCAGCGAGCCACTCACTTCCACTCCCTCCCTCAGCACCACCTCACTCACCCTCATTCTCCTCCCACAATACTGTTTTTGCATTTATTCACTATACACAGACGTTATATACGCATTTACATGTTTTGTTCACCATAACTGTACATCTAAGCTTGTATGGTGAGTAAAGCCACAAAGACGTAGCTACTCCACAGTCAGCTGATCGGCGACTGCCCTCAAGGCCAGACGCACTAATATTTCTCCTCCAACAATATTGGTTGTGGTGTTATTACGCTATATACACACATTATATATAAGTATCTACCTGTTTTATTCACCATACTTGTACAAATAAGCTGGTATGGTGCCCAAAGACCATAGTGGCCACCAGTAAACAACATATGCCAAGTCGTGCAGACGACGCTCCTCCTTCACCAAAATGGCGGCTCCCAACCTACTCCTCTCGCTGTTATCTCACACTATACACACGTTATATATAAGTATCTACATTTGTGTTCACCATAGCGAACCACTAAGCTGGTATGGTGAGTGCAGTCAATAAATGGTGGCCACACACAAGTCAGAAGACGACGCCCACAACCCTCCTTCCACAGCCGTACTCCTCCCTCCATCGAGCACAGCGATAAATATCACCACAATCACGCTGTTATCAGAATCCTGGTCAGTTTTATCAAAGTCAGGGGTCTTCAGTAATACTATCACTGCTAAATAATAGCAGTATCATTTATATTATGGCATTTGTAGGCGATGCTGTGGTCACAAGCTGAACAGCGGTGCTGTGAGCTCGTGCTGCGTGCGCCAGCATTGGTGGCTGGCTGAATACTGACGCTCTCACACGCAAGAATGTTGGGTTGGATTTTTTTTCTAGGTGGCATCTGGCAACTATCAGTCGTGGCTGTACTATAGCTGCCCCTATCCCAGGCGGGGCGTTTAAATTATAGCGCTAGACACGAAATCATATATAAATGATGTGCGCGGTTTCGGTTTTGTCACTGATATCATTTATATATGATATGCACGGTTTGAGGGTTAATAATGTCAAAATATATATATATAACTTGTATTATTTAGCCATGATAGTATTATAGAAGAGCCTGAGTGTGATAATGACTGGGTACAATGTTCAAATATCAGTGATTCAATGCTGTTCACGATATTCACAGCGCTAGCCACAGCACCAGAGCATTATTTCGTCCATCT
The DNA here is from genome assembly GCA_020271785.1 of Procambarus virginalis. Classification (NCBI taxonomy): domain Eukaryota; kingdom Metazoa; phylum Arthropoda; class Malacostraca; order Decapoda; family Cambaridae; genus Procambarus; species Procambarus virginalis. The sequence continues at coordinate 4,942 of WNGS01125465.1, read as the reverse complement.
AGGAATCTTCAAATGACTTCTTAGGTTCCTTTTCAAAATAAACGTATGATCAATTATTCATTTACAGGAATTAGTAACCAGGATTGTGATAATAGCAGGATTGTGGTTACAATTAGCATTGTGAGTAGTATTGTGGAAGGAGGAATTTTGGTGAGGGAGGGAGGGCGAGAATTGAGGTAGCCTCATTGTGTGTGTGTGGCAGCCACTCTTGTTTTGCTCACCATACTAGCTTAGTGGTTCGCTATGGGCAACACATATGTATATGGGTATATACAGTGTATGTATATAGTGTAAGAACAGCAACAGGAGTATGTTGAAAGGAGCTAAGAACATAAGAACAAAGGTAACTGCAGAAGGCCTATTGGCCCATACAAGGCAGCTCCTATTTATAACCACCCAATCCCACTCATATACATGTCCAACCCACGCTTGGAACAATCAAGGACCCCATCTCCACCACATTACATAAGAACATAAGAACAAAGGTAACTGCAGAAGGCCTATTGGCCCATACGAGGCAGCTCCTATTTATAACCACCCAATCCCACTCATATACATGTAAACCCTGGCTTGAAACAATCGAGGGATCCCACCTCCACTACGTTACGCGGTAATTGGTTCCACAAATCAACAACCCTGTTACCGAACCAGTATTTACCCAAGTCTTTCCTAAATCTAAACTTATCCAATTTATACCCATTGTTTCGTGTTCTGTCTTGTGTTGATACTTTTAATACCCTATTAATATCCCCTTTGTTATGTCCATTCATCCACTTGTAAATTTCTATCATGTCACCCCTAACTCTTTGCCTTTCCAGTGAATGCAATTTTAGCTTTATTAATCTTTCTTCATATGAAAGATTTCTAATTGGGGAATTAACTTAGTCATCCTACGCTGGACACGTTCAAGTGAATTTATATCCATTCTATAGTATGGCGACCAAAACTGAACTGCATAATCTAAATGGGGCCTAACCAGAGCAAGATATAGCTGAAGAACCACACCAGGTGTCTTGTTACTAACGCTTCGATTAATAAATCCGAGTGTCCTATTTGTCTTATTACGAACATTCATGCATTGATCCTTTTGTTTTAAATTCTTACTAATCATAACTCCCAGATCCCTTTCGCAATCCGACTTCGCAATCTCAATACCATCTAGCTCGTATCTTGTAACTCTATCATCATTACCTAGCCTCAAAACTTTACATTTATTAGCATTAAACTGCATCTGCCAGTCTTTTGACCATTTTAAAACCCTATTTAGATCAACTTGAAGTGATAGCGAGTCTTCTTTCGTGTTAATTTCCCTACCGCTTTTTGTATCATCTGCAAATTTGCAAATGTTGCTACTCAAATTTGAATCTAAATCATTTATATATACAGTATTATAAACAACAGAGGTCCCAGGACAGAGCCTTGAGGCACTCCACTAACAACATTATCCCACTCTGACTTAACCCCATTTATACTAACTCTCTGTTTCCTTTGGAATAGCCATGCCCTAATCCAACTTAATATAGCACCCACAATACCATGAGCCTCTATTTTTTTAATTAGTCTTTCATGTGGCACTGTATCAAAAGCTTTGCTAAAGCCAAGGTACACAACATCACAATCCTTACCACTATCAACTGCCTCAACTATGCTGGAATAAAAAGATAGCAAATTTGTTAAACACGAACGGCCATTTGTAAAACCATGTTGCGTGGCAATTGGTTCCACAAATCAACAACCCTGTTACTGAACCAGTATTTACCCAAGTCTTTCCTAAATCTAATCTTATCCAATTTATACCCATTGTTTCGTGTTCTGTCTGGTCCACACGAGGCAGCTGCTATTGGCCCATACGAGGCAGCTGCTATTGGCCCATACGAGGCAGCTGCTATTGGCCCATACGAGGCAGCTGCTATTGGCCCATACAAGGCAGTTGCTATTGGCCCATACAAGGCAGCTGCTATTGGCCCTTACGAGCTATTTTGGTGAGGGAGGTGACGTTGTAATCGTAGTAATTACCTAAGTGTAATTACCTAAGTGTAGTTACAGGATGAGAGCTACGCTCGTGGTGTCCCGTCTTCCCAGCACTCTTTGTCATATAACGCTTTGAAACTACTGACGGTCTTGGCCTCCACCACCTTCTCCCTTAACTTGTTCCAACAGTCTACCACTCTGTTTGCGAAAGTGAATTTTCTTATATTTCGTCAGCATCTGTGTTTAGCTAGTTTATATCCATGACCTCTTGTTCTTAAAGTTCCAGGTCTCAGGAAATCTTCCCTATCGATTTTATCAATTCCTGTTACTATTTTGTATGTAGTGATCATATCACCTCTTTTTCTTCTGTCTTCTAGGTTTGGCATATTTAATGCTTCTAACCTCTCCTCGTAGCTCTTGCCCTTCAGTTCTGGGAGCCACTTAGTAGCATGTCTTTGCACCTTTTCCAGTTTGTTGATGTGCTTCTTAAGATATGGGCACCACACAACCGCTGCATATTCTAGCTTTGGCCTAACAAAAGTCGTGAACAATTTCTTTAGTATATCGCCATCCATGTATTTAAACGCAATTCTGAAGTTGGAAAGCGTGGCATAGGATGCTCGTAGTGTCGTCTGCTGTCTGCTGTGTGATTTCTCATGCAGTGTATGGTGGCCACTGTACTGTTTGGACACAATACCGGCTTACTTCCATAGTTCTGGTAAATAAAACATGTAGATAGGTATATATAACATGTGTAAATATGTTATATGGCGAGTAAGATGTTGGAGTGAGGGAGACTGTCTGGGTGTGGCTACTCTCACTAGAGGTGTTCTGAATGTGTTGATGGTGAATGTATATAGTGTGGGACAGTGTATAGTGTGTAAATAGATTGTATATATACATAAATTAGCATGATACATAGTAAATATGTGCAACATATGTGTACACAAGTGTCATGCACGTAACACAGTGTCTTCGGACAGTACAGATGTTTTACTGCCATAATATAGTGTACGTGTTCATTATACATAGGATTAGCATGTAAAAACAAATAAAATTTATTTGGAACTGTGCGCAAAAAATGAACAAAAATATATTCGCGGCAACTCACGCGCCCCGCCCCGAGCGACCTACTGGCTCGGGGAGCGTACGTCACGGGCACACAGGGAATGATGACGTCACGCCCCAACTTACGGACCCCATAGCAGCCAAAGTAAGTACAATTTCGATTTTTTTTCTACATACTTATACTGAGGGAAGGGTTTCTGACACTTTAAAAAGAAAAAATAATTTTTTCCAGAGAATTATTTCCTGCGCACTGCGGGGGAGTCATATTTGGTGGCAACGCAGTTAAGGGGTTAACCCTTAAACTGCGCAACGCGCCTGCAGGCTCACGTCTGGTTTCGCAACGCGCCTCCAGGTATTTGTATTTTTCACGCTCCATTCAAAACTCCTGCGGCTACATGGGGTTCACATCAGCTTCCTCGGGGCTCTTGTAAACAGACGCCATCTTTAAAAAAAATCGTGGTCCACATTCCCGGTGTGGGAGCCTCAGTAGTGAGCAACCAAGGCTGGCGCTCGCAGCATGAGCGCACAGCACTGCTGTTCAGCGTGTGACCACAGCATTGCCTAATAATGTCAAAATATATATATAACTTGTATTATTTAGCTATGATAGTATTATAGAAGAGCCTGAGTGTGATAATGACTGGGTACAATGTTCAAATATCAGTGATTCAATGCTGTTCACGATGTTCACAGCGCTAGCCACAGCACCACAGCATTATTTCGTCCATCTAGGAATCTTCAAATGATTTCTTAGGTTCCTTTTCAAAATAAACGTGTGGTCAATTATTCATTTACAGGAATTAGTGACCAGGATTGTGGTTTTAATTAGCGTTGTGCGTAGTATTGTGGAAGGAGGAATTTTGGTGAGGGAGGGAGGGAGGGAGAGAATTGAGGTAGCCTCATTGTGTGTGTGTGGCAGCCACTCTTGTTTTGCTCACCATACTAGCTTAGTGGTTCGCTATGGGCAAAACATATGTACATGGGTATATATAGTGTGTGTATATAGTGTAAGAACAGAACAGGAGAATGTTGAGAGGAGCTATTTTGGTGAGGGAGGTGACGTAATCGTAGCGTCGTCTGCTGTGTGATTTTTCATGCAGTGTATGGAGGCCACTGTACTGTTTGGACACAATACCGGCGTACTTGCATAGTCTGGTAAATAAAACATGTAGGTAGGTATATAGAACATGTGTAATAAGAACTATAACAGTATGGTGGGAGGAGCAATGTTGGCGAGTAAGATGATGGAGTGAGGGAGACTGGCTGGGTGTGGCTGCTCTCACTCGTGGTGTTCTGAATGTAATTACCTAAGTGTAATTACCTAAGTGTAGTTACAGGATGCGAGCTACGCTCGTGGTGTCCCGTCTTCCAGCACTCTTTGTCATATAACGCTTTGAAACTACTGGCGGTTTTGGCCTCCCCACCTTCTCACTTTAACTTGTTCCAACCGTCTACACTCTATTTGCGAAGGTGAATTTTCTTACGTTTCTTCGGCATCTGTGTTTAGCTAGTTTAAATCTAACCTCTTGTTCTGAAGTTCCAGTCTCAGGAAACTTCCCTGTCGATTTTATCAATTCCTGGGATATTTTGTACGTAGTGATCATATCGCCTCTTTTTCTTTATCTTCTAGTTTTTGCATATTTAATGCCTCTAAATCTCCTCAAGCTCTTGTCCTTCATTTCTGGGAGCCACTTAGTGGCATGTCGTTGCACCTTTTCCAGTTGTTGATGTGCTACTTAAGATAAGGGCACCATACAACCGCTGCATATTCCAGTTTGGTCTAATAAAAGTCGTGAACAATTTCTTTAGTATTTCTCCATTTACTTAAAAGCAATTCTTAGGTTAGAAAGTGTAGCATAGGCTCCTCGCACAATGTTCTTGATGTGGTCCTCAGGTGACAGTT